>AWOL01S0007297.1:42132-112439 GCA_000715115.1 Nicotiana otophora
AGTATATTATAATGGACAAGTGTAAAATAACGAAGAAGTGTAATTTGCTGTGCAATTATTTTTACAAGCTGTATAATCTGCCGGATTTCATGATTTTTATCGTTTTATTCCAGTTTAATTAGTTGTAGTTGTTATTTCTTATAAGTTTGTTTTTTTTTCTTTCCGACAAAATTTTTTTGGTTCCTGTATATGAAGTTGGAAATATAATTTGTGAAAGGTTATTATCAAGTATAGCTTACTGGAGAAGTGTAAAATAAAAGAGTTCTTTTATTTTTTCTATTTATTATCCATATTTCATGATTTCTTATCGTTCAATTCCAGTAGAATTAGCTAGCTTTTTTATTTCTCATAATTTTGTCATTCTTTTTTATTTATTTTATTCAAAAGAGTTTTTGATACTGTATATTATGCTGAAAATATGACTTCTTAAGTGTTATTATGCAGTACACTATATTGGAGAAGTGTAAAATAATGGAGAAGTGTTATTATACAGTTTTTGGACCCTGTAAATTATGCTGGAAATATCATTTCTGAAGATTTAATATCTAGTATATTATGCCGTGAAAGTGTAAATTAACGGAGTTCTCTTTTAATTTATTTTTTTCAAAATATTTTTCGTTTTCTGTGTATTATGCTGGAAATATGATTACTCAAATATGCTGTATTTCATTATGTGTGATAATTCTATTCAGGTATGACCAGCTAGATTATAGCTTTCTAATTGGTATACTATACAATATACTATTCTTATTTTTATAATATTTAGTATAACTTGGCTATATTACTTTATCTCTTTTCAAAATGATGCGCCATGCCCTAAAGCTTCAGTTTATACCACTTGTGCGCCACATATTTATATCTCGTATTGTGACGAACCGGCCGGTCATTTTGAGTATTATAACCATGTTCCCCCATTTACTGCTCAATTTATGATTTAATATTGTTATATGACTTACCAGGGTAATTCGTTCGGGTCGGGTGAGGTTTTGAAATGAATTGAGACACTTAGTCTCCAAGATGAAACTTAAGTTGAAAAGATTGACCGGATGTTTACTTATGTGTAAACGACCCCAGAATAGAATTTTGATGGTCCAATAGCTCCGTATGGTGATTTTGGACATAGGAGCGTGTCCGGAAAATTATTTGGAAGTCCGTAGTTAAATTAGGCTTGAAATGGCGAAAGTAGGAAATTTAAGTTTGGAAGTTTGACCTTGGAGTTGACTTTTTGATATCGGGGTCGGAATCCAGTTCTGGAAATTTTCTTAGGTCCATTATGTTATTTATGACTTGTGTGCAAATTTTCTTAGGTCCATTAAACCACAAATCATGTTTAGATTATGTGTTGGCGCTGTAGGGACCCACAGAGTTCATGTACATGTTAAATTATCTGCTAAATTGTTATTTTGTACTCAGTCACAATTTACTTGTTTATTTTATCTCAGTCTCTATTGTTCCTTGTTGATACATTATATGATTTCTGTTGGTGTGATAACCCAAAAGGTCATCTTATGTTTTAGAATTCGAATATGCGCTCTTAAGCCTTAAAACTCTCTTTTTTTACCCTCCTTGATTTGCGTGCACAGTCTGGGCAGGTTTCCGGAAAGCTTTTATGTTGAAAACTACTGAAAATAAGAATTTTTGCGTTAAAAGTTGATTCTGACTTCGGTCATCATTTTTGGTAAACGGGCTCCGATCCGTGCTTTGATGGTCCCGGTAGGTCCATATCAAATTATGGGACCTGGGCGTATGCTCGGAATCGAATTCGGAGGTCGCTAGCTTGAGTTATGAATTTTTGATGAAAAGTAAAAATTTGGAAATTATTTGTTTCTAAGAATTGATTGATATTTGGCATTGTTAGTATCGGGTCCCTATATTGGCTTCGGATCCCGGTATAGGTTCATTATGATATTTAAGACATGTCTGTGAAATTTGCTGAGAAACGGAGTTGATTTGACGTGATTCGGACATCCAGTTGAGAAAATAGAAATTTTAAAGTGTTCTTGAGAACTTCATTTGATTTGGTGCTAAATTTAGGGTTCTAGGTGTTATTTTGGCGATTTGATCGCGCGAGCAAGTCCGTTTGATATTTTTAGACTTATGTGCATGTTTGGTTTGGAGCTCCGAGGCCTCGGGTGCCATTCAGGCGATGCACGAGTTGAGGTCAAACATCAACAAGGCTGCTGGTGCACCAAATCTGGTGTGCCTGCACCTGCGAGCCTTTGGTCGCAGGTGCGAGAGAAATCCCCGCAGATGCGACCCAGGCCTGGACTTCATTTTTCGCAGATGCGGACTTTTTTCCGCAAGAGCGGGACCGCAGAAGCGGAACCCTGTCCGCAGGTGCGGCCCCAGTTGGCCCAGCCCTTTTCTGCAGAAGTGCACACCCCGTCCGCACATGCGGATGCGCAGGTGCGACAAAAGCACCGCAGGTGCGAAGGTCGCTGGGCAGTGAGCATTTAATTCGGAGTCCATCCATTTTTCTTCTCATTTTCAATAGGATAGGAGGCCTAGGGCGGTTTTTCAAAGATATTTTCTTCCCCAAATTATAGGTAAGTGTTCCTTAACTCCTTTCTTTCAATCTTTTACTTCATTTCACTAGAATTCAACATAGAAATCTAGAGTTTCATGGTAGAATTAGTGGTTAGGGTAGCAAATAACGATTTCGGGAATTTGGGGATTTAGACCTCAATTTGAGGTCAGATTCAAAAACTAATTACATATTCGGGCTCAGGGGTGAATGGGTAAAAGGATTTTGGTCCGAACCTCGAGTTTTGACCAAGAAGGCCCGGGGTCGATTTTTCGACTTTTTGGAGGAAAATTTGGGAAATTTAATTTATGCAATATAATTGATTCCTTTAGCAATATTTAATATTATTTAGTCATTTTTGAATAGATACGAGTGATTTGGAGGAGAATTCCAAAGGAAAAGTTGTGATTGAGAATTAAGTGACCTTCGGAGCAAGGTAAGTGTTGTGTCTAACCCTGACTTGAGGTAATTAGGAACCTTAGATTATTTGCTAAGTGAAATTAATATGAGCGGCGTATATGTGAGGTGACGAGTACCTATGCGCCGCTAATTTACCTATTTTTTCATGTTTCTCTGTTTTTCTGATATTGTCTCATTCCTATGCCAAATTGCTACGTGTTATACTAGTGTTGTTCAAATTATCGTTCTTATCATGTTTACGGAATTTTCTGGTGATAATTGAGTTTTTATTTCAAAGTTAAGATTGATATTATGGAACCAAATGTTGAAGTAAGGTTTGTACTTGTTATTGTATCTCCATGTTTTTATTTATGCATTGTATTATGGTAAGGGAGAGTGTTAATGCACGAAGGGTGATACCGTGCCGTATTGTGAGTGTTAATGGACGGAGGGTGATGCCGTGCTATATTGTGAGTGTTAATGCACGAAAGGTGATGTCGTGCCATATTGTGAGTGTTAATGCACGAAGGGTGATGTCGTGCCATGATATAAGAGTAAAAGCACGAAGGGTGATGCCGTGCCTTTTTTATTAATTTTATGGTGAGATTTAGAGTAAAAGCACGAAGGGCGATGCCGTGCATTCTTCTTTACTGTATTCACTATTCCTGTTGATTTATGGTATATTGACTGCTCCGGTGATCATTCTGTTGTAGTTCTTTATCTTGTATTCCCCTCAGTATGTCTCCTCTCCCGACATTTCCTGTTTAGTTCTTCATTCCTGTTATTTGCGTATACTATGTTAAATTGTACAGGTTGATTGTAGGTACCTGGCCTTAGCCTCGTCACTACTTCGTCGAGGTTAGGCTCGACACTTACCAGTACATGGGGTCGATTGTACTGATGCTGCACTTTGCACTTTCTGTGCAGATTTTGAAACCGGCTCAGGTTGATCGAGATTTGCTATTGGTCCGCTGTCCGGAGACTTAAGGTAGATCTGTCGGCATTCAGACCTTGAAGTCCCCGTCTATCTTTTTATGTCCTGCTATTTTCTTTCATTCAGATAGTTGTATTTCTTTCAGACTATTACTTGTAGTAAGCTCTAGAATGCTCATGAATTGTGACTCTAGATCCGGGTGGTAGTAGTTAATACAGATTTATGATATTTCACACTTGTTATATTTTATTGTATTTAATTAAATATTAATTACTGAACGGAAATAAAGAATTGGTAAATGATTCTCTAATGTTGACTTGCCTAGCAAGTAAAATGTTAGGCGCCATCACGATTCTGTCGGTGGGAAATTTCGGGTCATGACAGTTGGGGCTGATTTTCATGATTTCTGAGAGCCCGAGAGACTGGAGAGATTTATGACTGAGTGTGTGTGAGGTCCTGATTGTGCGATATTGATACTATAGCATGTGAGTTGCCCATGCGGCACATGAGTTGTCTGTGCGGATCCAGATATTATACTATAGCACGTGAGTTGTCCGTGCAGCACATGAGTTGTCCGTGCAGATCCATATATTATACTATAGCACGTGAGTTGTCCGTGCAGCACATGAGTTGTCCGTGCAGATCCATATATTATACTATAGCATGTGCGTTGTCCATGCAGCACGTAAGTTGTCCGTGCGGATCCAGATATTATACTATAGCACGTGAGTTATCCGTATAGCATGTGAGTTGTCCGTGCGGATCCAGATATTGATACTATAGCACATGAGTTGTCTGTGCAGCACATGAGTTCTCCGTGCGGATTATAACGCTTGGGATGAAGGAGCCCCTCCCGTGTCTGTACACACCCCCAATGAGTGCGGTTACCTACATATTGCGAGTGCCGAGTGCTGAGCGAGTGGGAGGACCTAGTGATTGTTGCTCTGAGAGGATGCATTGATTTCATTATTGTTGTACTGCAGTAGTCATATATCATTGTTTTGGAAATTCTTGAGAGATATTATCTTCTGTTTTAGTTGAACTTGATATGAAATTACTGTGTTGGCCTTAATTGTCGAACTTGAAAGCATGCCTACTTTCTTATGTTGGGAATTACTGTAATTGGACTTAGTTGTGAAGCTCGTCACTACTTTCTGTTCTTTATTTAGTATTGTTACTTGCTGAGTTGGTTGTACTCATACTACACACTGCACCTCGTGTGCAGATCCAGGTGTTTTCGGATACGACGACTATTAGATCTCCGAGTGTTATCAGTTGGAGACTATCAAGGTAGTTGTTTGGCGTCCGCTGACCTTGACTCTCTTCCTTTCAGTTATTGTACTGTTCTATAATTTTAGAGAGTATTTGTATCAGTCGGACATTGTTATCATTTTGATGCTCATGTACCCAGTGACACCGAGGTTTGGGAATGTATTTTATACCAGTAGTTTGTGAGATTTTCTATGCAATTCAAATATTATGTTTTTAAACTTAAAAGAAATTATAGTTTATTGAGGTTGTCGGCTTGCCTAATATTGAGATAGGCTCCATCACGACAGGTTAGGATTTTGGGTCGTGACACGTACGTTATCTCTCTTTTCCAATTTCAAAATACACAACCGTTAGGGTTTAATCCGAAATTCTCGAACTTTAAGTTGTTAAATGTCAAGTTTAATTTCGAGTAAAAAAGTGTTGAAGTTTTACGGGTAGAAAGCACTCTCTCAAGCATGGAAAACCTATTCATCCAATCTCACCATCACCGGAAGTTTCTGATTTTGATATGTATGTTGAAAATCAGTCTATTACAATGCCGGAGTCTTATATGAAAGATGCTCCAAGTGTGCTTGCAATTGAAGAATCGTCTTTAGCAACTGGAACACAAGCTCTTAGTTTGGGACGGACGCATTCACAAAGGGCTAAGCCACGAGATACTTCTAGTTCTTCAAATTCAAAACAACAACATAATGATGTTTCTCAAACTGATACAAAAAGGCCCTTAAGTGGTTATAAAAATGTAGAATCAGCTTCGAATGCCTCTGGATCAACTAGTCTTAGAAGAATGCGTTCTCAAAGTGCTAAGGAATGCGAAATTAGTAGTTCTCCAAGTTCCAAGGAACCAAAAGTTGATGTTTCTCAAAATAATCAAAAGCCTACAAAAAAGAGAATGGTTTCTGAATCAAGTATTCATCAAAGAAGACATGCCAAATCCCCTTCAAAGGTAAATTATGTTACACCTTATTTATTAATAGCTACTTTATATAATCTATACTCATGTGATATACTTATATATGTGTATGTACTTAATTACAGCTTAGTGCAAGTGATAGACCAAAACATGGCAGTGACTTCAATTCTGAGATTGTTAGCAATTTGAAAACAAAATTATCAGCAAGACAACTTGAACTTTTAAAGTCAACTTGTTTTGGCTATTTGTTAGATTTGCCTAGTATAAAACTAGTTGATATACTTTTTGTTAAGCATGGAGGTTGAAAAAGGGAATGGGAATGAAATGGTGTTTCTTGTGAATGGGGTTAAGCTACATTTTGGTTTGCCTAAATTTGCTTGTGTGAGTGGATTAAAATGTACCAATAATGTACAGATTTCTAGTGAAGCCACGCAAAAGAATAATCGTTTAATTGAAAAGTACTTTGTAGATTACCCTTCTGTTTCTAAGAAACACCTTTTGGATTGTTTTCTTACAAAAACATTTGAGTCTAATGAAGATGCTGTTAAGGTGGAAGTGCTATTTGTTATAAATTCGTTCCTCTTTTCTACTAAGAACGTAAAACTGATTGATAGGAAGTACTTGGACTTGGTTGAGGAAGGTGATTACAATAGTTATCCATGAGGAATAGATGTATATGAGGAAACCGCGAGAACAATGTCAGGTATTTTGGATAAGCAGCGACAGTATTATTGGATTTTGAGATTTTCTTATGCTATTCAGATATGGTTTTATGAATGTTGTGGATATTTGAATAATTCTATCATTGTTCGGTGTCGAAATACATCTCCACGAATTCTTAGATGGAAGGTTATACGACAGCTAAGGTTTGAGGAATTACATGAGAAGAAGGTAAATTAATATTCTTTTGTTTTGCCATGTATTAACAGTTAATTTTGCTATATATAATTTTGTTAATACATTTACTAAAATGTATGTTTATGTCGTTGAATTTAAGGAATATGTCTCTTTAAAATAAAATGGTGGATAATGTCGATCAGAAACACCGTAGTTTAGATGATAATTTTGTTGATCATCCACTTGAGAGTTCAAAAAGGCAGTGCAAAATGCAAATTAAAATGAAGGCGAAAAGGTAGCGGAAAGCTTCTAATGATTTGGAGAAAAAGGGGAAAGATGGTAATAATTTGGAAAAGTAGGGAAAATATGCTAATGATTTTGTCTATCGTACACCTGAAACATCAAAAATGCAAAGTAAGGCTGCTAATGATTTGGAGAGGCAGATGATGGAGAATGTCTCTGTCAACGCTCCAACTGAAAAAATACAAAAAATATTCTAAAGGTAAGGCAGCAAATAATGACCTTGTCGATTCTAGACCTCAAAAATCAAAAATGAAAAGTAAAGCTGCAAATCATGACAAACATGATTTGGAGAAGAAGGTTGTGGAGAATGTTCATGACAAACATCAAAGTATAGGTAATGCTTCCGTCGACCCGCCACCTAAAGGTAGTGACTGGTATGTTCAGTTTAACATTTTGGCAGATGTCCAAGTGGAATCGAATAACGAAGTATCGTTATTAAAGAAGGAATACAAGGATGACCTAGTGGTTTTAAATATTTATCTTGCTGAAAAATTTGTGGAGGTGTTCAATGCAATTGATTCAATGAAGAAGAGCAATTTAGAGGTATAATAGTTCTTATTGTATGTATTGTTTTCTGTTTTTGGTAGTTTTAAAGCTAATATCATTTTATTTGAACTTTTTGATGTAGCATCAACACAACAGAGATGTGAAAAAAGATTAAAAAAAAGGTGATGGTGAGAGGACCCAGGATGTAGTCAATGAAAACAAAGAAGGTATACTAGTATACTGTACATTATGCTGGATGTCTGGTATCCAAAGGGATGTTGTCCAAGTTTATATACTAGATCAGTATAATTTAGTCAATGTGTACAAAATATAGTGTATTGTTTATCATATTTTTGCATTCTAATCCAGTATTTTTGTTGGATTTCTATATTAATGTGGTAGCCTTCATAATTCAAAGTTTTGTTCCAGTATATTATAGTTGAAGGCTTAGAAGGTATACTGCATGAGTATAATTTAGTGAATAAGTATAATATACTGGATGAGTATAATTTGGTGTATAAGTATAATATACTAGATGAGTACAATTTAGTGTATAAGTATAATATACTTATAATTTAGTATATAAGTATGTTGGATGAGTATAATTTACTGTATGCTGGAAGCTTATAATTTAGAGTATAAGTATAATATACTGTACTTTGTATTATGTTTTTGCATTCTAATCCAGTATTCATATATTGTAGTTGAAGGCTTAGAAGGTATACTAGATGAGTATAATTTAGGGTATAAGTATAATATAATTATAATTTAGTGTATAAGTATGCTGGACGAGTATAATTTACTGTATGCTGAAAGCTTATAAGTTAGTATATAGGTATAATATACTGTACTTTGTATTATGTTTTTCCATTATAATCCAGTATTTATTGTTGGATATTTATTATTTCTCATAACATGAAATCCAAAATAATGTGCTAGCCTTCATTATTTAAAATTTGGCTACAGTATATTATATTTGACATCTTATCTTTGAAGCCTTGTTGTACAGTATTTTTATACTGGAGGAGTATTATATACTGGAGTTCTTCTTATTTTCTAATAGCTTATTTTTAATGCTTCAAGTTCTGGCTCTGCAGATGATTCGCATGATATCAATGAAAATGATGTCAATAATGAAGATGAAAAATTAGAATATATGAATTTAGAAGTGATAAAGGAAGGGAGTTTCGGTATTGAAACGTAAATTGTATATTCAAATTTTATTTATTTTTAGATTTTCTGACATATTGATGTATATTTTATGTAGCACCTGATTTTGTTGATGTTGGAATTCTGGATGAAGATAAGTGGTTGGAAATATGTGATTTAGAGGCTCATAAATTAACAGATGAGCTTGGTAAACAAACAACAAATGAAGATATTCCATCTGGTCAGATGAGTAAACAGTCACGCGATGAAGATGTTCCAGTTGTTAAGGTTTATAAAACATCAACAACCGAGATGATTCCAGATTATGAGGTTGAGATGATTGACTGTCACCACCCAAAACCCACCCAGTCATGATGGCACCTAACCCAACCTGTCAGGTAAGCCAATTAACAACTATCCAATTTAGATGAGATTTATTAAGAAAAGAAAGGATAATAAAACTGCTTTTATACAAGAATTCACAAGGCTGGTATGAAATAAATACATCATCTGTTCAAAATATACATAAACAGATTTTTATAAATTTAAGGCTACCATGAATAAAAAATAGCTACAACTGGAACGCAGGTACGTCTTCAAATCCCGCTCCCGTCGATCACAGTAATTTCAGCATCCAATATCTGCACGCAAGGTGCAGAAGTGTAGTATCAGGACAACCGACCCCATGTACTCAATAAGTAACAAACCTAACCTTAGGTTGAAAGTAGTGACGAGCTGGAACACAAGTCAAAGTCCAACGCCAATAGCCAACAACAGCTTGTAACAATATAATAAAAAGTGGTACAGGAAATAACTCAAAAATGAAATGTTCAGCTCGTTCACAGTTTCAGAAAATAGAAATGCTTTTCAAGTATAACAGTGAAAATCCCAAATCTTTTACCGAGAATACCAAAATATGAGTAAGTTTGAAAAATCGTGATGTTCCTTCCAAAACTTTTCAAAAGGTAAATGTTTCATTATCAAATTGCATGAGGAAAAGCACATCTCAATGCCTACATGTCAATGTGTATGAGAAGTCATGAATGACGCAATATTGCACAACATGAGAAAATGCATCTCTATGATTGTATGTCAAGTGTGCATGTCGAATACAATGCAGCTCAGTGATAAAACCATATTCATACTATCAGAGTATCAATCCACCCAGTCCTCCCAGTCACTCAGCACTCACACTCGCACTCAATAGGTACATGCACTCACTGGGGGTGTGTGCAGACTCCGGAGGGGCTCCTTCAGCCCAAGCGCTATAATCCGCACGGACAACTCACGTGCTATAATATCAATATTTGGTTCCGTACGGACAACTCACGTGCTGCACGGATAACTCATGTACTATAGTATCAATAACTGAATCCGCATGGACAACTCACATGCTGCACGGACAACTCACGTGCTATAGTATTAATAACCTCACAATCAGGCCCTTGGCCCCACTCAGTCATCAATCTATCCAGTCTCTCGGGCCCACAATGCCATGAAACTAGTACAAAATGATGATATGATGTGTCAATATATAGCAACAGAGACTGAGATGTGATATGAAATTAATGAACATGACTGAGTATGAAATTGCAATGTAAGCAAATAACTCAACAACAATAATGACCTCAGTGGGTCCCAACAGAATAAGTATGTAGCTTAGACATGGTTTCTAACATGTATCACAGCTCAATAACTCTAGTACGTAGAAATTTCATGTTTACAGATAAGTTCTGGTAACTACACAGCACCACAGAAATAACGGGGTTACCATTTACACGGTGCACGCCCATACGCCCGTCACCTAGCATGTGCGTCACCTCAACAGCAAACACATAACACGAAATTCAGGGTTTCATACCCGCATCTTTAAGTTTAGAAGTATTACTTACCTCGAACAAGCCAATTCCAATACCGAGCAAGCCAATCGATTCTCCAAAATGCCATCCCACACGTGCCGACCTCTGAAGGCTCGAAACTAGCCAAAAGCAACTCAAATACATCAAATAAATCCCAAGGAAACAATTCCAAATGATAAGGGTCAAATGTTAATTAAAAACACTCGAAATCGACCCAAAATCCCAACCCGAGCCCACGCCTCAGAACCCAATGAAACTCACAAAATCCAACAACCCATTCAATTATGAGTCCAACTATCATAGTTTCACTCAATTCCGACTCCGAGTCGACATTCAAAACTCAAAAACTCACTCTATAAAACTTTAGGCTAAAATCCCCAGTTTTCTCTTTAAACCCCATAATCCAATAACCAAAAATGAAGATGAAATCACAAAATATAATTAAAACCGAGTGTAGAACACTTATCCCAATCCTTGTGATAAAATGTGTCTCAAACAATCGCCTCAATCCGTGTCCCATATCTCAAAATATGATAAAAGAATCCAAAACCTCGATATATAGCTTCTTCCCAACATTTCCGCATATGCGGTCACATTATCGCATATGTGACCTCCGCTTCTGCGGATAATGCTTGCTTCTGCGAAGCCCTATGAAGACTAGGCTTCCTCACCTGTGGAGCTTTCCTTGCTTCTGCGCACACGCAGGTGCAACAAACAACTCTCGCTTCTGCGCCACACGCCGCTTCTGCGGCTCAAAATTACGCTTATGCGGACGCACAGATGCGCCCTTACTTCCGCTTCTGCGGTTTTCCTCACCAGCTCACACCTTGCTTCTGCGACTCCTCTGTCGCTTCTATAACCATCGCACCTGCATAACCCAGCTGCAGGTGCGATCACACCAGATTTGCCACAAGCAATTTTAGCCAAAAATGATCCAAACAAATCCGAACCTCGTCCGAAACTCACCCGAGCTAATGAACTTTTCAACTTCCTAAACGCCCACCGAAACTTATCAAATCAATCCAAAATGGACCCAAATTTTGCACACAAGTCCCAAATGACATATTGAAGCTATTCAAATTCTCGGAACCACAATCCGAAACTGATATTGTCACGACCCAATTTTTCCTATAGGCCGTGATGGAGCCTAACGTCGCCGCTAGGCAAGCCAACGATGAATTTACTACGTGATTACTTCTTTTGACAGGCTTACAAGTAATTAAGTTCCATTTATTTAGAAATCTAATAAATAGAGAGGGTTAAATGAATAAAATGAAAGCATCTGAATACAAGCATAAATATGTAAATACTCTAAAACTATAACGTCTACTAGTGTGTGTGCCAAAACCTGGTGTCACAAGTATATGAGCAACTAGTAGAATATACAAAACTCTAACTACTGTTCGAAGTAAAGTAGACAGAATATAAATACAAAAGAGAGAATCTAGGGGCTACAGAACGGCTCGGGAAGCAGCTCATCACTAGGCCTCGGGATATCTTGGACGCGCGTCGGTAGGACCGTCAGATGCACCTACCTCAGATCCTGCACAGTTAGTGCAGAAGTATAGCGTGAGTACATAAACAACATATACCTAGTAAGTATCAAATCTAACCTCGAAGAAGTGGTGACAAGGGGTCGACATCGACACTTACTATGGGCTAATAGTAAAGAAATACGGAATTCTAAATGAGCACGGATTACGTATATAATAACAATACCTCAATAATAAGCAAAAGTAAATAAAACTTTCACACATGGTATGTTCAAAATAAATTTCCATCTTATTATATTTTTGCCTCTCAAGTCAGGGAAGGATATCAAATATATGATTACACATCGAGTGTTATCAAGCACGATTATGTCGAGGTCGTACGGCCCGATCCAGAATAATATGTACACTGTCAAGGGTCGAGCGGCAGGAACCATAGATGCATCTATCTACTGCCGAGCCGTTCGGCCCGCTCCACAAGAAGAGAGGATACTTTACAAGCATTTGACTTAGACGTTATTGAAGGCTAACATAAAATGTAGTACAAATTCCATTAACGGTCTTTCACAATTCCTCTAACAAGTTCTAAGATAATTTAGGAATTTTAATTAACCAATAGGGTGCGTCATTTCAAATAATTCACGATTTGGGTCCTAAACTACCCGGACATATCATAAATAGTAGCTGCGCACAGACTCTCGTCACCTCGTACGTACGTAGCCCCCCACAATTAGAAGCAACATTAATTTACAAGAGACTTACCTCGTCTCAAAGCTCACTTTCCGGCCTCAAATTCACTCCAAACCCTCAACTCGGTGCTGAATAATCCGTAACTAGTCCAATGTTGTATAAATCGATCAATATATGTTCAAAAGTTCATATTCTAACTATTAGAGTGATTACCCAACCCCAATTGAAGGATCCCTAAAATTCATCCTCGGGCCCACGTGCCCGGATTCTGGAAATTTTCAAAAAACATTGTTACCCATAACCTCACGAACTAAAACATATAGTTTTCACTCAATTCCATAACCGTTTTCGTGGTTAAATCTCATTTTTATCAAAACCTAGGGTTATTCATCTAAACCCTTAATTTTCACAAATTTTCATGTTAAAATCTACCCGTGATCTATGTATTACACTCACATTGCATAGAAATTACTTACCTCAATTAGCTAGGTGGAAATCCCCTTATTAAAGCTCCACAATCGCCCAAGTGTATAATAAATGAATTAAAAATAGCCAAAGTCTCGACTTAAATGAAGGTCCTGCCCAGCAGTTTTCCCATTTATGCGGTCAATTGGCCGCATCTGCGGAAGTCTCATCGCAGATGCGGTCCTCCCTTGGCTGGCCTAAATCCGCATTTGCAGAATAATGGCTCGCTTCTGCGATGTCACTCATGCAGCAGACGAGCCGCACCTGCGCTTGCTCTCGCTTCCGCGGTCCTTTGACTGCTTCTGCGGTCGCACATCTGCGCCTACCTTGTCTGCATCTGTAGTTTCTGGGCTGCCTACACTGGGCCGCTTCTGCGGCTGCTGCCTCGCTTTTGCGAGCTTGCACCTATAGCTAGCCCTCCGCAGGTGCGATTACGCCAGAAGCCTAGTGCTTCAGCTGTTCTTCCATGTCCAAATGAGTTCTACGCCTTATCCGATTAACACCATAGGCCCCTGGGGCCCCTCCCAAACATACCAATGAGTTTGAAATCATAAAACAAACTCGCTCAAACCCTCAGAATGCATAAAACAACATAAAAACTAAGAATCACAACCCAACCAAATTGAATCAACTTATGAACTTCAAGTTCTTCCAACTTACTCCGAACGCGCCGAAACATACTTAAACTACTCGGAATGACACCAAATATTGCGTGCAAGTCTCAAACCACCATACAGAACTATTCCCATGCTCGGAATCCCAAACAGACCTTCATGCCAATAAAAGCTACTCCAAACCAAATCTAAAGAACTTTAAAACCTTCAAGGTGCCAACTATCAATATTAAGGGCTGAAACGCTCCCGGGTCATCTAGAACCCAATTCGAACATACGGCTAAGTCCAAAATTATCATACGAACCTATTGGAACCGTCAAATCCCGATTCCGAGGTTGTTTACTCTAAATGTTAACTCAAGTCAAACTTAGTCTTATTTAGCCAACATTAAGGAACCAAGTGTTCCGATTTCTGCCCGAACCTTTCCAAATACCAAACTAACCCTCACCGCAAGTCATAAAATAGTAAAAGCACATACGTGGAGTCTTATTTAGGGGAACAGTAATCTAGAAGGCAAAATGACCTGTTGGGTCATTACATCCTCCACTTCTTAGACAAACGTTCGTCCTTGAACGGGTGAAAAATCATACCTGAAGTGCCGAATAGGTGTGCATATCTGCTCAGCATGTCCTCCTTGACTGGTTGGCCCTTCCACTAAACCTTTACCATAATAATCTACTTGGACCTGGACTGGCGAACCTGCCCATCAACAATGGCAACTGGCTCATCCTCATAACTCAGGCTCTTTTCTAACTGAACCGTGTTGTAGTCTAACATATGCGACCAGTCAGCATGATACCTCCTAAGCATAGACACGTGGAAAATCGGATGAACTCCCGATAGACTGGGAGGCAAGGCAAGCTCATAAGAAACCTCCCCAACTCGCGTCAACACCTCAAATGGGCCTATAAACCTTGGGATCAACTTGCCCTTCTTTACGAACCTCATGATACCCTTCATCGGCGAGACCTTCAAGAGAACTTTCTTGCCCATCATAAATGATAAATCACACGCCTGCTGATCCGCGTAACCCTTCTGTCTGGACTGTGCCATGCGAAGTTACTCCTGAATCAACTTTACCTTTTTCCAAGGTATCCTTCACCAAATCAGTACCATATAACTTAGCCTCACCGGGCTCAAACCATCCGATGGGAAAACAACATCCCCGACCATATAATGCCTCAAATAGAGCCATCTCGATGCTGGACTCATAACTGTTGTTGTCATCAAACTCGTCCAAAGGCCAGAATCGATCCCATTGCCCTCCGAAGTCAATCACAAATGCTCTGAACATATCCTCCAAGATCTGAACTGTCCGCTCCGACTGCCCATCGGTCTGTGGATGAAAGGCTGTGCTGAGCTCTACACGTGTCCCCAACTCGCTCTGTACTGCCCTCTAGAAATGTGAAGTAAATTGAGGGCCCATATCTGATATGATGGAAACAGGGACTCCATGCAATTAAATAATCTCCTGAATATAAATCTGGGCCAACCTCTCTGAAGAATATGTGGTCACAACCAGAATGAAGTGTGCCGACTTGGTCAGCCTGTCGATAATGACCCATATTGCATCAAACTTCCGCAAGGTCTACGACAACCCATCTACGAAGTCCATAGTAATGCGCTCCCATTTCCACTCAAGTATAGTCATCTGCTGAAGTAGGCCACCTAGCCTCTGATGCTCATACTTGAACTGCTGGCAATTTAGATACCTCGCAACATACTCAACTATCTCCTCCTTCATCCGCCGCCACCAATAATGCTGCCTCAGGTCGCGATATATCTTTGTAGCCCCTAGATGAATAGAATACCGAGAGTTATGTGCCTCCTCTAGGATCTTCTCCCTCAAGCCATCAACATTAGGAATACACAGGCGACCCTGGAGTATTAGAACATCTTCCTCACCGAGAGTAACCTCCTTGGCACCACTATGTAGTAACGTCTTTCTGAGAACCAATAAGTGCGGATCATCAAACTGGCGAGCCTTGATCCACTCGAATAGTGAAGACTAGGCGACGAGGCATGCAAGAACTCGGCTGGGCTCTGAAATATCCAACCTCAAAAGTCTGTTAGCTAAGGACTGAATGTCCAAAGCTAGTGGCCTCTCCTCCGCTAAAATGAATGCCAAACTACCCATACTCTCTGCCTTTCTGCTCAAGGCATCTGCAACTACATTCGCCTTGCCCAGATGATAAAGGATAGTAATATCATAATCCTTTAGTAACTCAAGCCACTTGCGCTGCCTCAAATTGAGATCTCTCTGCTTGAACAAATGCTGAAGGCTGCGATGATCGGTGTAAACCTCACAGGACACCCCATAAAGATAATGACTCCAGATCTTAAGAGCATGAAGAATTGCTGCCAACTCCAAATCACGTACAGGATAGTTCTTCTCGTGGGGCTTCAGCTGACATGAAGCATACGCAATAACTCGCCCTTCCTGCATCCGTACACAACCCAAACCAATGCATGAAGTGTCGCAATACACAGTATACATCCCTGAACTAGAAGGAAACACTAAAACTGGCGGTGAAGTTAATACGGTCTTGAGCTTCTAAAAGCTCGCCTCACAATCATCGGACCATCGGAACGGAGCACCCTTTTGGGTCAATCTAGTCAAAGGTGCTGCAATAGATGAGAAGCCCTCCACAAATCGATAATAATAACCCATTTACCCCAGGAAGCTCCTGATCTCAGCCGTAGTGGTAGGACGAGGCTAACTCTGAACTGCCTCAACCTTCTTGTGATCAACCTTAATAACCTCGCATGATACAACATGTCCCAAGAATGCCACAGAACCTAGCCAGAACTCACACTTGGAGAACTTAGCATATAGCTTTTGTTCCTGCAAGGTCAGAAGTACCACTCTCAAATGTTGCTCGTGCTCTTCCATGCTACGTGAGTATATCAAAATGTCATCAATGAAGACAATGACAAACGAATCAATATATGTCCTGGGCACACTGTTCATCAAATTCATAAACGCCGCCGGGCATTAGTCAAGCCAAAGGACATCACTAGAAACTCATAATGGCCATATCTAGTCCGAAATGTCATCTTAGAGATATCGGAATCCCGAATATTCTACTGATGGTACCCTGATCTCAAGACGATCTTAAAGAACACCCTAGCACCCTGCAAATCAGTACACCTAGTCAGGTTATATCTTTTCTGAAGGGTCGACACATGATCGAGAAGGGTTGTTTGGCTTATCTAGCCTATGTTCAGGATACTACCACAGAGACTTCGGCGATCGATTCAGTGCCCGTAGTCCGGGAGTTCTTCGATGCGTTTCCTGCTGATCTTCCAAGCATGCCACTGGATCGTGATATCGATTTCTGTATTGACTTGACTCTAGGTACCCAACCTATATCTATTCCACCATACCGCATGGCTTCGAGAGAGTTGAAGGAGCAGCTTGAGGAGTTGCTAGCAAACGGGTTCGTCAGACCGAGTGTACCGCCTTGGGGTGCACCGGTGTCATTTGTGAATAAGAAAGATGGGACTATTCGGATGTGCATTGATTACCGCTAGTTGAACAAAGTTACCATTAAGAACAAGTACCCATTGCCGCATACTGATGACTTGTTTGGCCAATTCGGTTATTAATATCAAAGATATTTCTCCACTTTGGAACAAATGCGAGGTAAAAGGAGGAGGATATCAAAATTAGATTTAAGAACCAGGAGGAAAAAGCATTACCAATGAAACTCCCAGCACACTCTTTCCAATGTTGATCATACATTCCAAAAATCCCTCAAAGAGAGAAGAAAAATGAGTTAGGTGTTAAAGCAGCATGGTTTAGAACAGACACTCCAGGTAAGTAACTAAAATAGTAATCTACAAATAGTGTCCACTTATGAGGGAAAAGATTATCCATCAAGGGATCCACAAAGTAGCACTTCTTACTTGAGTGTAGTATAAATAGATATATGTAGGTCGAAAGCTAAAGTACGGTAGAGCGACAAAGTTTTAGGTAGACAGGAGTAAGGATAAGAAAATGTGAGTGAGAAGGTGACGAGAATAGGTAAGTCCTCGGGATTAAACCCATCACAACAAGACGACGTTTCCATAAGTTATAAAAAGATCAGTATAGCCTGAATGAACTCGGAGGAGTTTAAGACTATGAGCATTTAAAAAAGAGGCAATGATGCTCTGGTAGTAGAATAAGGGTGTAATTGTGACAATTGATAAGTGGATGATATTTAGGCCTTCGATTGAGTAATGATTTAGAGAAAAAGGGATTTCATGAATTGCACAGGATTAGAATACCCCATAAGATGAACCACGTTGGGATGCTATGAAATACAGTTAATGAAGTATTGTATCGTCCCTAGGCGGATCAGGCAAATGACTTTAGAAGTTCCCTAATGATACGCGAGCCCTAACGACAATGTATTACGTAAGAGGTTTCAAGTTATCAGTGGTAGATCATAGATCAACATTAAGGTGAATCAACAACAAACGGACAAAAGTTCAAAAGTATGAGATGAGATTAGGACATCATTCTTAAGATGAACAGTAATGAGGAAGAACTAAAGGACTTCGATTTGTACATATAGGATTAAGCAGCGAACCCTTCCACTCCAATCTAGGCAACTCTGGCACTGCCAAGGTAATAGTCTTGGCATGTCAATCAAGGATGGCTTGATATGGAGATAACCGATCCATACCTAGGATGACCTCAAAGTCAGTCATATCAAGCAACAGAAGATCCACTCTAGTTTAATAACCATAGAACATAAAAATACAGGACCAATAGATCTGATCCACAATAACAGAATCGCCCACTGGTGTGGACACATAAATAGGAGTACCCAAGGACTCACAAGGAATACCCAAGTAATGAGCAAACAGATATGAAACATATGAATATATAGACCTTGGATCAAATAGTACTGAAGCATCTCTACGACAGACAGAAATAGTACCTGTAATCACGGTATCTAAGGCCACTGCATCTGGCCAGGATGGAAAGGCATAGAATCTGGCTGAAGTGCCTCCTGGCTAGCCTCTACCTCTAGAACGGCCCCTACCCACCTGACCTCCGCCTCTAAGAGGTCGGATGGTTGGTGGGGCAAATGGTGCTGGAATCATAGGTTGCTGACCCTGCTGCACTGCCTTGCCCCGAAGCCTGGGGCAGAACCTCGGCATGTGACTAAGGTCCCCGCACTCGAAAACCTCTCGGTACGGTGGACTGCTGACATGAAGTCTGACCCTGATGGCCTGAATACCCACTAGAGGATCCCTGAATAGCTGGTGGGCGGTAAGAAGTCTCTGGCATGAAGCTGAAATAAGGTCGCACTAGAGCACCCCGAGGATGCAACGGTGCTGGATATGTGGGCCTGCTAGACTAACCCCTCACGAACTGACCCCTGCCCCTAGCCGGGGCTCCACTGAACTCTCCAGAATACCGGAACTGCTTATCTCTCGTAGCCTCCTCCCGACCACGCTGACGTTCACCCTCTATCCTTTGAGCTATCTCTAGAACTAGCTCGTAAAAGGTCCCCATCTCCACCTCTCGGGCCATAGTGGCCTGACTAGCAGAGTGTAAACCGGCAACAAACCTCTGCATTCTCTCTGCATCGGTCGGAAGTATCATAAGTGAATGGCAGGATAACTGAGAGAATCTCGCCTCATAGTTAGTCACTGACAGCTGGCAATGCTGGAGGTGCTCGAACTGAAATCGCAACTCTTCCCTCTGATAGGGTGGAATATACCTGTCCAAGAAGAGGCGTGTAAACTGGTCCCATTTCATGGGAGGAGAACCTGCTGGTCTACCTAGAAGATATGACTGTCACCACCTACGGGCTCTGCCCTCCAGCTGGAAAGTAGTAAAATACACCCCATGGGACTCCAATATCCACATGTTGTGTAGTTTGTCCCTGCACCGGTCAATAAAGTCCTTGGATCCTCGTGTCGCTCACCTCCAAATATAGGAGGTTGTAGCCTAATCCATCTATCCAATATCCTATGTGGATCGCCGGCCGCAGCTAGTATAGGCTCAGGTATAGCTGCCACAATTGGCTGAGCTCCACCCACGGGTAGTGCATTCGGGGTCTGATATACGGCAGTTGCATGCCCTGAAGCCTGAGCGGTATGGGTCTCTGCTCCCCCTCCCGCCTGAGATGTGGCAGGGTCTGCTGGAAATAAACCAGCATGAGTGATAGAATCCATGAACCATAGCATGCGACCCATGACCTCCTGGAATCCCGGTGCGAACAAGAAATCCATCGGGGCTGATCCTGCTATAGACACCTCACCCTGCTCCTCAATAATGGGGTCCTCTACTGGATCCATTGGTGGTATAACTGGAACAACTCTAGGATTCCCTCGTCTTCTACCATGAACTGGAGCCCTCCCCCGACCTCTACCTCGGCCTCTAGCAACAGGGGGAGCAGCTCCTCTATGGTCTGGAACATCCGCTGCACGCATTCTCACCATCTATAAGAGAATGAGAGAAAAATACTTAGTACCACATCAACTACACGATAGGATATGAAGAAAGAGTAGTTTCCTAGCACCCTATAACCTCTCGAAGATAAGTATATACGTCTTCGCACCGATCTGCAAGACTCTATTAGGCCTGCTCATAACTTGTGAGACCTACATGAACCTAGTACTCTGATACCATATTGTCACGACCCAATTTCTCCTATAGGCCGTGATGGCACCTAACGTCGCTGCTAGGCAAGCCTACGATGAATTTACTACGTGATTACTTCTTTTGACAGGCTTACAAGTAATTAAATTCCATTTCTTTAGAAATCTGAGAAATAGAGAAAGTCAAATGAATAAAATGAAAGCATCTGAATGCAAGAATAAATATGTAATCTGAAACCACAAAGTCTACTAGTGTGTGTGCCAAGACCTGGTGTCAGAAGTATATGAGCAACCAGTAGAATATAAACAACTCTAACTATTCCGAAGTAAAGTAGACAGAATATAAATACAAAAGAGAGACTCTAGGGCCTATAGAATGGCTCGGGAAGCAGCTCACCACTAAGCCTCGAGATATCTAGACGCGCACCGGTAGGACCGAAAGATGCACCTGCCTCAGATCCTGCACGGTTAATGCAAAAGTGTAGCATGAGTAAATAAACATGTACCTAGTAAGTATCAAATCTAACCTCGAAGAAGTAGTGATGAGGGTTTGACATCGACACTTACTACGGGCTAGTAGTAAAGAAATACGGAATTCAAAATGACCACGGATTATGTATATAATAACAATAACTCAATAATAAGCAAAAGTAAATAAACCTTTCACACATGGTAAGTTCCAAATAAATTTCCATCTTATAATATTTTTGCCTTTCAAGTCAGGGAAGGATATCAAATGTATGATTGCACATCGAGTGTTATCACACACGATTATGCCGAGGTCGTACGGCCCGATCCAGAATAATGTGTACACGGCCGAGGGTCGAGCGGCACGAACCATAGATGCATATATCTACTGCCGAGGCATTCGTCCCGCTCCACAAGAAGAGAGGATATTTTACAAGCATTTGATTAGACGTTATTGAAGGCTAACATAAAATGTAGTACAAATTCCATTAACGGTCTTTCACAATTCCTCTAACAAGTTCTAATATAATTTAGGCACTTTAATTAACAAATAGGGTGCATTATTTCAAATAATTCACGATTTGGGTACTAAACTACCCGGACATAGCATAAATAGTAGCTACACACGGACTCTCGTCACCTCATACGTACGTAGCCCCCCACAATTAGAAGCAACATTAATTTAAATCGCCTATGCGGTAAATTCCCGCTTACAAGGTTAGACAAGAGACTTACCTCATCGCAAAGCTCACTTCCGGCCTCAAATTCACTCCAAAGCTTTAACTCGGTGCCGAACAATCTGAAACTAGTCAAATGTTGTATAAATTTATCAATATATGTTCAAAAGTTCATATTCTAACTATTAGAGTGATTACCCAACCCCAATTGAAGGATCTCTAAAATTCATCCTCGGGCCCACGTGCCCGGATTCCGAAAATTTTCGAAGAAAGTTGTTACACATAACCTCATGAACTCAAATATATAGTTTTCACTCAATTCCAAAACCATTTTCGTGGTTAAATCTCATTTTTATCAAAACTTAGGGTTATTCATCTAAACCCATAATTTTCACAAATTTGCATGTGAAAATCTATCCATGATCTATGTATTAAACCCACATTGCATAGAAATTACTTACCTTAATTAGCTAGGTGGAAATCCCCCTCTTTAAAGCTCCACAATCGTCCAACTGTATAATAAATAAACTCATAATAGCCTAAGTCTCGACTTAAATGAAGTAACTGCCCAGCGGTTTTTCCGCTTCTGCTGTCCATTGGCCGCATCTGTGGCTCCGCATCTGCAGAAGTCTCATTGCAGATGCGTTCCACCCTTGGCTGGCCTAAATACGCATTTGCAGAATAATGGTTCGCTTCTGCGATGCCGCTCCTGCGGCAGACGAGCCGCACCTGCGCTAGCTCTTGCTTCCGCGGTTCTTTGACCGCTTCTGCGGTCGCGCATCTGCGCTTACCTTGTCCGCATTTGTGGTTTTTGGGCTGCCTAAGCCGGGCCGCTTCTGCAGTTACTGCCTTGCTACTGCGAGCTCGCACCTGCGGCTAGCCCTCCGCAGGTGCGATTACACCAGAAGCTCGGTGCTTCAGTTGTTCTTCCAAGTCCAAATGAGTTCTGCGCCTCGTCCGATTAACATCTGAGGCCACCGGGGCCTCGCCCAAACATACCAACGAGTTTGAAATCATAAAACAAACTCTCTATAACCCTCAGAATGCATAAAACAACATCAAAACTAAGAATCATAACCCAACCAAATTAAATCAACTTATGAACTTCAAGTGCTTCCAACTTACTCCGAACGCCCCGAAACATACTTAAACTACTCGGAATGACACCAAATTTTGCGTGCAAGTCTCAGACCACAATACAGAACTATTCCCAGGCTCGAAATCCCAAACGGACCTTGATAACACCAAAAGCTACACCAAACCAAATTTAAAGAACTTTAAGACTTTCAAGGTGCCAACTATCAATATTAAGCGCTGAAACGCTCCCGCGTCATCTAGAACCCAATTCGAACATACGCCTAAGTCCAAAATTATCATACGAACCTATTGGAACCGTCAAATCCCGATTCCGAGGTCGTTTACTCAAAATATTGACCCAAGTCAAACTTAGCCTTATTTAGCCAACATTAAGGAACCAAGTATTCCGATATCAACCCGAACCCTTCTAAATCCCGAACTAACCCTCCCCACCAGTCATAAAACAGTAAAAGCACATACAGGGAGTCTTATTTAGGGGAACGGGAATCTAGAAGGAAAACTGGCCAGTCGGGTTATTACAGATATCATCAAAGTCAACTCCCGGTCAAGCTTATGAACTTTCCAAACCATCAAATTTCCAACTTTCGCTGATTAGCGCAGAATCCTTCTGGAAATATCCAAATGCAAATCCGGGAATACGCCCAAGTCCAAAATCATTATTCAGACCTAACGAAATCATCAAAACTCTGTTCCGGGGTCAAATTTACAAAAGTTAAACTTGGTCAACGCTTCCATGTTAAAGCTTAAATCATGAAATTCATTCTTCCAAATCGGTTCTAAATAACCTGCAAACGAAAACCGACGATTCACATAAGTCATAGTACATCATACGGAGCTACTCATGCCCTCAAACTACCGAGCGAAGTGAAAATGTTCAAAACGACCCGTCGGGTCGTTACATCCTCCCCGACTTAAACATGCGTTCGTCCTTGAACGTGCCAAGAGTTGTTCCAAAGTGATCAAACCACCGTGTAACCTTACCCTGCACGTACCCGAGACTAAACCCACATCACCCTATTCCATAGAGGCCTGACAACTCAACATAACTTAAGATCATTACTTCAACCTAAGCCCGTAAACCTTGGAACCAAATTTCTAACACCTGAAATATCATACAAGACCCGAATCTTGCTTTCACACACTATATGAGTCTGAACAAGCTGTATCAAGACATAACTATAAACCAAGATGTAATCACATGACATACCACACGACTCGCATACTCGTAGCAAAATGTTCGATCACCATAGCTTCTCAAAACAATCTGATGCCGGTAATAAACCTCATATCAAAACAAAACCTCATTCTAAAACCTTTGTACACTGCCAATGATGAAAGAAACATGCAGAAACCCTTAACCACTCATCATATTAACAAGCTATGTAGCTCTCTCTCGTCAGACAGGAACTATAGCCAATTTCTAAGCCGATCAGCGACATTGTCCCTTCAACTATACCGCAATAAAATCCGATAGCACCCATTCTAGGTCCTACGACCTCCTCTTATCAAATACAAGCTACTCAGAGCCACAGACCGTGCAATCTATGCACCAGTACGCAATAATTCAAATATACTCAATCATGAAAAAATGACTCAAACGAGAGAACTGTCCCGCATGCTGAATAAGTACCGCCACAACGAAATGTTAAAAACCCATCACACACCATAGAACCATAACACATGAACCTAACACAAAGGGCCCGATCTCAACATAACTCCGTTGTAATGTGTGACCCCATCCAATCTCTAGTCCATATGAAATACCTCAAGCCACCCTGCTCAAAATCAATAACCATGCTCAATTCGACACCAAGTACCCAAGGTGCATGACCATGCCCACGGAGAAGCAAATGACACAATGCCACACAAACTCAAAAGAACATAACCAATGCGCAATCAATCATGCCACACACAAATACTCATCTCGCTCAAATTGCGCTATAAGGTCCCAATAGAACCGCATCATGTGTGCATATAACCAATGAATCACAATCCCTTGTAGCATAGAGGAGTAACACATAGATCATATCAGAACACGACTAAGCTCAACTCTAACCGAATGACACATCCCTCAACAGTAGCAGTACAGAGTCAACCAATCTGACCCGGTGTAGAATACACATCCTCATTGGGCCTACCAATGGAACCCAAATCAATTCTGGTCACCCACAAATAGATACATACTCCTCCGAAAGTCCACAATGACCTAACCGTAACATATACTATCATCTGGCTAGCTTTGGGTACATCTTCTCAGTCCACAACCACAAAATAATCTGCTTGTGAGAACTCCCACTCTCCAAATTCATAGAATACACGAATCACCATATCTGCTCCAAACTCCAGCGCTCGAATGACTATCATATCCTTCATGCACGATCATATCACTAGGAATACTTCCACAATTCTTCGATGGAAATAAAATAAAATTTGAATATCAGCAACCTACCAACCATAGGAGTACTGCAATACCGATGAACATCCGTAAGTCAAAACACAATGCGCATTCTGAAATGCGCACCCTTCTCAAGAATTACTGAGCAATTATAAAATTCATCTAAATATAAGAAACTGGCCATGGTATCCAAAATTCGTGATCTTCCCTTCAAGACTGAACTGCCACCTTGTATATGTAAATCCTAATCCCGCACAACACACCATATCTATCATGCCATCATGTGAAAAGCACGAGAATCTCATTATCAACTCTGAGTCTAGCAGATATACATACTCAATTAGCCAGGAACCTTCCATTTGATCTCATCCAGGAGAAAATCACAACACTCAACATGCTCCCCACACCAGCAGGAAATATACACCTCGAACTGTGGTAGAAACCATTGAGAACACTTTGAAATACATATGTCCATAATCAAACCATTAGAACTGAGTCTCTCCAACTCAACCAATCAACACAGGTTGCCAAACCCAAGAGTATTGACACCAAAACACCTACAAAGCCTCACCACGTCATAAGTACCCAAAGAACCGACCATATCTATTACCGTGCTGATCTAACCTACTATCAAACTGTCATATTTCTCCGAGTTCCTTCCGAATTACCCTCAAGGTGACACTTCTCTTTGCCAGAATACCATGATCCTTAACTAAAACGCACCACACTTCTATTGCCAGAATACCACGATCCTTAACCAAAACTCACCCCGTGAGATCCTAAACTAAAACCACACCACCCTAAGCCCCATAAGCCGTTGTATTCCCTCTTAAGCCCCCCCCCCAAAGTACCACAACCGAGACACCCACTCTAAAGAGACCTTCTACGAATCCAAAACCGTTTCATTCACCTTTCTGATGCTGAAATGTAGAATCCCTAAAGATATAGAAATTTCACGAGCCTCGACACCATCCAACTTAAATCTCAGCTTCCAGCCATATACCAATCCGCAAAATCCTCAATTGCTACACATAAAGCTTGAATCCCTTCGACCCTTTGCGAGAGCTATCTACTCCGCTCAATCTCAACTGCACCGATCAACGGGTTGAACGACCTGTGCCCCATTAGTACAACAACATCCACGGAAGTAACTTTTCCTTAACACAACCGATCAAATTCATACTTCATGCACACTACATCCTTCACACATAACAACTCAATTATTTTCATGATTTCCATATACCCATAAAGTATAATATTACTCGTATTCAAAAATTCCTTTACTCGAGTCATCCTCGATCTCAACCTCGGCAAGTCATAACCGATCCACAAGTATGCTTCAGACCAAAACCAATACAACACGTAACCACGCAATCAAATTGTCAATGGCAAACTCCCACAATTGGCTCAAAGCCATAAAATGAAACACTCGATAACTCATAATACCTATACTCTATTACTGCCATAGTCCTGCATTGAGGTTCAACTCAATCCTTCATAAACTCATGTAACACAAACCATCTAGTACCTCCAATCATTTGCAAATCTCGCATATCCACATGACGATTGGGTCAACTTTCTCAAACAAATTCAAAATTCAAATCTCAACACATATACCCTGCTGGTAGAAAAGAAACTCTTCACACAACATTATAAGGATCACACCTCCATAGGTTACTTCGCAGGAGATAACTCACCTGCTTAGCCTCAAATTAATATCTTGCTATACCCCTTTTGCAGCCGCGACTACTACGCCATCACTTGGTCTCCCTGAGTCTGAACTCACAACAAGACATGAAAATCTACTTAGTTCCACAGTTAAACAACATGAAAAATATTTCAACACACCCATAACCCGAGACTATACGTTCCATCAAGACAAAAATCAGGCACCCAATAGTCCTTTTCACATCCCAAGCAAACTCTTCTCGTCACATTCAAACCATCTGAACACATCTCGCAGTCACATGCTACTCATCATATAGCCATCTAGCCACTCATCGAGCCATAATTTCCACTAATAGGGACACTACCAGACATATAAGTCCAAAAGAACGTGCTCACATAACCGAAATTCCCGTGTTCAAGCTACGGTCAAACCTGACCTCAAGTCCTCCAGATTGGCTCATCACCAAACCATAGAAATCATATCTCGCACCTCATCCCTAGAATCACAAGCCGGCGATGCACAGCTGATACCGAGCGCTCACATGCGCATACGAATGCGTGGAAGGAATTCAAAGAGTTACGCTTCAAGCAGAATCAATGACGCACGATAAGGAAAGAAAGATAGGAAATTTATCCTAAATGGCCTGTAGCCTCTCGAAGATAGGTATGGACGTCATCATACTGATCCGCAAGACTCTACTAGACACTTGCTAATGACTTGTAAAACCTATGAACCTAGAGCTCTGAAACCATCTTGTCACGACCCAAAATCCACCCAATCATGATGGCACCTAACCCAACCCGTCATGTAAGTCAATTAACAACTATCCAATTTAGATGAGATTTATTAAGAAAAGAAAGGATAATAAAACTACTTTTATACAAGAATTCCCAAGGACTGGTAGTACAAAACTATGAGCTTCCAAGATTAGAATTTACAAAGCTGGTATAAAATAAATACATCATCTGTTCGAAATATACATAAACAGATTTTTATAAATTTAAGGCTACCATGAAGAAGAGACAGCTACAACTGGAATGTAGGTACGTCTTCAAATCCTGATCTCGTCGATCACAGCAATTTCAGCATCCAATATCCTCACGCAAGGTGCAAAAGTTTAGTATGAGTACAACCGATCCCATGTACTCAATAAGTAACAAAATAACCTTAGGTTGAAAGTAGTGACGAGGTGGAACACAAGTCAAAGTCCAATGCCAATAGCCAACAATAGCTCGTAACAATATAAAAAAAAGTGGTAGAGGAAATAACTCAGAAATAAAATGTTTAGCTCATTCACAGTTCCTGAAAATAGACATGCTTTTCAAGTGTAACAGTGAAAATCCCAAATCTTTTATCGAGAACACCAAAATATGAGTAAGTTTGAAAAATCGTGATGTTCCTTCCAAAACTTTTCAACAGGTAAATGTTTCATTATCTAATGGCATGATAAACATTACATCTCTATGCCTACATGTCAATATGTATGAGAAGTCATGAATGATATAATATCGTACAACATGAGGAAAATGCATCTTTATGACTGTATGTCAAGTGTGCATGTCGAATATAATGCAGCTCAGTGATAAAACCATATGCATACTCTCATAGTATCAATCCACTCAATCCTCCCAATCACTCAACACTCGCACTCAATAGGTACATGCGCTCACTGGGGTCAGTGCAGACTCCGAAGGGGCTCCTTCAGCCCAAGTGCTATAATCTGCACGGACAACCCATGTGCTATAATATCAATATATGGATCCGCACGGACAACATATGTACTATTGTATCAATATCTAGATCCGCACGGATAACTCACGTGCTATAGTATCAATAGCCTCACAATCAGGCCCTCGGCCTCACTCAGCCATCAATCTCTCCAGTCTCTCGGGCTCACAATGCCATGAAACTAGCCCAAATGATGATATGATGTGTCAATATATAGCAACAGAGATGAGATATGATATGAAATGAATGAACATGACTGAGTATGGAATTGCAATGTAAGCAAATATCTCAACAGCAGTAATGACCTCAGTGGGTCCCAACATAATAAGTATGTAGCCTAGACATGGTTTCTAACATGGATCACAGCTCAATAACTCTAGTACATAGAGATTTCATGTGTCTAGATAAGTTCAAGTAATTATACAGCACCACAGAAATAACAGGGTTACAATTCACACAGTGCACGCCCACACGCCTGTCACCTAGCATGTGCGTCATCTCAACAGCAAACACATAACATGAAATTCGGAGATTCACACCCTTAGCACTAAGGTTATAAGCGTTACTTATCTCGAACAAGCCAATTCCAATACCGAGCAAGCCAAGCGATGCTCTAAAATGCCATCCCGCGCATGCCGGCCTCCGAATGTCTCGAAACTAGCCAAAAGTAACTCAAATGCATCAAATAAAGCCCAAGGAAACAATTTCAAATGATAAAGGTTGCATCTTAATCACAAAACCCGAAATCGACCCAGAAGCCCAACCCGAGCTCGCATCTCAGAAACAATGAAACTCATAAAATCCAATAACCCATTCAATTACGAGTCCAACCATACTAGTTTCACTCAAATACGACTCCGAGTTGACATTCAAAACTCAAAAACTCACTCTATGAAACTTTAGGCTAAAATCCCCAATTTTTTCTTTAAACCCCATAATCCAATTACCAAAAATGAAGATGAAATCACGAAATATAATCAAAACCGAGTGTAGAACACTTTCCCTAATCCCTGTAATGAAATTTGTCTACAAACATTGCCTCAATCCGAGTCCAATATCTCAAAATATGATAAAAGAACCCCAAACCTCGATATATTGCTTCTCCCCATCATTTCCCCATATGCGGTCACATTGTCGCATCTGCGACCTCCGCTTCAGCGGACAATGCTCACTTCTGCGAAGCCCTATAAAGTCCAAACTTCCGAAGCTACAGAGCTTTCCCCGCTTCTGCGCATACGCAAGTGTGACAAACAACTCCTGCTTCTGCGCCACACGCTGCTTATGCGGACACGTAGATGCGCCCTTACTTTCGCTTCTGCGGTTTTCCTTACCAGATCACACCTCGCTTCTACGACTCCTCTGTCACTTCTGCGACCATCGCACCTATGTAACCCAGTCACAGGTGCGATCACATCAGATCTGCCACCTGCAATTTTAGCCAAAAATGAACAAATCTGAACCTCGTTCGAAACTCACCCGAGCCCCTTGGGACCACGTCCGAACATACCAAAAAGTCCCGTAATATAATACAGACCTAATCGAGGCCTTAAATCACGTATAACAACATCAAAAAGAAGAATCCCACCTCAAATCGAACTTAATGAACTTTGAACTTTTCAACTTCCAAAACGCGCGCCGAAACATATCAAATCAACCCGGAATGAATCCAAATTTTGCACGCAAGTCCCAAATGACATAACGAAGCTATTCAAATATGTGAAACCACAATCCAAAACTGATATCATCAAAGTCAACTCCCTATCAAGCTTATCAACTTTCCAAACCATCAAATTTCCAACCTTTGCCGATTAGCGCCGAATCCTTTTAGAAATATCCTAATGCAAATCCGGGTATATGCCCAAGTCCAAAATCACCATCAGAACCTAACGGAATCATCAAAACTCTATTTTAGGGTCAAATTTACAAAAGTCAAACTTGATCAACTCTTCCATCTTAAAGCTTAAATCATGAAATTCATTCTTCCAAATCGATTCTGAATAACCTGTAAAACCAAAACCAAAGATTCATATAAGTCATAGTATATCATACGGAGCTACTCATGCCTTCAAACTACCGAGCGAAGTGAAAATATTCAAAACAACCGGTCGGGTCGTTACACTGACTATCAGATTGAGTTTCAGATTCATAAACTAACTTCTTAGTTTGTTAATCAGTTCATAGGTGTTGCTCTTGTAATGTCATCTATTCCAAAATGCTCTAGATCTGAAGATGCTGCAACTTCTTCTTTGCCTATTCAGTCAAGTTGTGAAGGTGTCCAAGCTTATGATGTTTTAGACGACTCTAGTCAAGAAGATGCAACAAGAATAAGAAAACTTGTTGTACCTCGTGTTATTGTGAAAGGGGATCACCCTTTTAAAATGTCAATTACAGAATAAGTTCATGTATCAATTTGTGATGAGTTTAGTAAGTTTGTTCAAACAAATTTATTTCGAACTCGCAGGTAATGTTATAAATTTCTTTATGTTTTGATTGTATTTTGTTTTTAATGATAGTTTGGACTATTATATTTACATATTTATTAAATCTTTTTAGCAAGAAGGTGTACGAAAGGAAGGATGATATACTTGAGCAACAGTTCGATCTTGGAATTGCATTTATAGCTGAGAGGACATAGTTTTTTGAACTTCACTATGCTGGTATAGGTATCAATGAGACGGTATGTCGACAAACATGATTTTTTTGTTTTGTTTTAGTTTCTCTATGTGTGTGCATGTTCGATTGATGTCTATTTTATTTTTGTAGCATATTGATGTTATATTCTATTACCTCCGAATGAAAGCAAAATATGGAAACATAAGGATGAACTACTGACAATTATTTCAATTCTGCCATTCAAGAGGTGTACAATAAATCAATCATAGATAGCGGGAATATAAAAAACAGATATTTGAGTTGACTAAGAAATTAAAAGAGTATGTGATTGGGTTTTACATTCTTTGTAATACCCCCTGATTTTTCATTGATTATGTTCTTATGCTAATTAATGTAAATGATGCATTGCATTGGGTATTGGGCGTTCTATATTTGCATGATGACTGCATTTACACATACGACTCAATGAGATCTGCAAGTCATGATGTTGTTGTTCGTAAAGCATTGCAATCATTTGTGGTAATGATACCATTGTTGCTGAACACTACTCTATTTTATGAGCAAAGAACTGAAATTGCAAGGAATAGATGTCATTACTTGGGAAAAGAGGATCTATTTGAACCATTACCTCTTTTATCAGTGGATGACTTGCCTCGACAGGAAAAAGCGTAAGTTCTGATATTTTTTTATATGATATTCTTCTATTTTTACTGTTTTATTGTTATCTTATTTTTTCTTAATATGTGTTTTGTATATAGTGATTGTGGTATATATTGTTGTGCATTTGCGGAGTATTTCATTGAAGGAAAACATATTCCTGTTGACAATAACATCTTTGATTCTAAACGACTTCAAACCAGATATGGAATATTATTATACAATTATGGTAAGAAGAAGCAGGTGGAATATCTGGTTAGTGAAGATGACGCTACCGGAAGATTAGACAAACCTTGTGTTTCAAAAAGGCGCAACGCAAAGAACAAGAAATAGTTTTTTGTCTTTTGCTGTAATTTAAAAGATGTTTTTGATTGAAATCCAGATAAATATACTGGAGTCTATATTTTTCGCATGTGTTTGTATTTCTATTTTTATAGTTTTATGTATAATATGCTGGAGATCATAAAATTGGTTCCTTGTATTGCAGTATAACTAGCAGGAGTTATTATTTCTTATAATTTTTTCAATATTTTTTAGTTGATTTTTATTAAAATATTTTTAGGCCCTGTATATTATAAAATAGAGCAATTCTTTTTTATTTATAATAAATTGTAATTTATTAAAATTTTATTACTATTTGATAATATTTGTTCAATTCTAATCCAGTATTGTTTGTGCCATTTCTCAATTGACATATACTAAAGTTTAGATTTTAATAAGCTAGATTTAATTTTGTCATTCTTTTTTATTTTCTTGTTTTTAAAATGTTTTTGTCGCTGTAGATTACACTGGATTTGATAATGTCTTTCCATTTGTAAGACAATAGTTTTCTTGGTTTTTCACCTATTACGTAATGCACATTGCTTTATATGACATAATAAATATGGCTTTTTTTTACGTAATCATTACAGCTATTACGTGAAAGTGTTTTGCTTTTTTAACGATTGGGATGCAGTCTTCTTATTATATATAATCAACCATTTATTTTTTTATTGAATAAATGTTACTTCATGTCTTTTCATATTTGTTTTAGACGTACTGTCACGACCCAAAATCCATAAAGGTCATGATGGCTCCAGACACCACTGTCAGGCAAGCCAACAATGAATACTTAAATGGGTTCTCATTTTTGTTACTTTTGAAATCATATTTTCCTTCAATTTAAATCGTAAAAGATGAAACTTACAAAATAAATAATAATAACTCTAAAAAACTCTAATATAGCACAACTCATAATCATCCCAAAACCCGGTGTCACAAGTGCATGGGCATCAACTAGGAAGACAAAATAAAATACAATAATTGTCCGGGATATAAATTTGGACAGAAAAGAAAATACAATACTCTGAGGGAGACTCCATTGGCTGCGGATCATCGTAAAGAATGCAGCTCACCTAAGTCCCTGCCATAATTGCACCTCTGCGCCCACAAGGCCGCTAATCATATGTGTACCTACACAAAAATGTGCTGCAAGTGTAGCATGAGTACGTAAATCAACGCTTACCCAGAAAGTATCCCGCCTAACCCCGAAGAAGTAGTGACGAGGGGTTGACTTCGACACTTACTAGTGGTCCAATAATATCAGGTACAGTAAAGAAGTGAATAAATATGAGGCAGAGTAAATATAGAAAACATACAAGTATAAAATACGTGGTACAATTTTCCTCTTTGCAATTTACTCAAGCTCTCAACTGGCAAGTTCCCTCCGTAATCCGAGCATATATATATATAGATATTATGGATTTCATCAAAGAGGTTGTCATAATTCAAATCAGGGAAAAACCCTCAGATACACTGGCTTCTTGCCAAATATTATGCATGATTCCATAAGGATAATATATATATATAGGAAGTACTGAGGCGTACGGCCCGATCCAACATAATAGTAAACTGTGTATTGTCGAGGGTCGAACGACGCGAACCATAGATGCATCTATTAACCTGCCGAGGCGAATGGTCTGCTCCCATGAGAGTGTGGTACATAAATCCTGCCGAACGGCTCGATCCCATAAGAGTGGTAGAAGGAAATACCCCGCTCGTGAATCATACGTGCGACGCGGTCAAATATAAATTTAACATTAAGATGATATTTCTTTCTTGATTCTTTTCAAAATAAGGAAAATAACTTTTAGCCTTTTAAGGAAATTACCCAGCTCGCGAAACATACATGCGATGCGGTTACACATAGATTTCTTAAGCTATTATAGCATTACTCAATCCTTTTCGAAATTACGAAGTTCAAATGAAACCTTTTAAATCTTAAGTTCTTCAATTTCAACTCCTTTCAAAATATTTAATGAGCAGACTCAATCTCGCTCCCTCTCAAGGCAAACAATAAATATAAATCAATAACAATATCAACAAGGCATGATGTGAGCCTAAAACTACCCGGACGTAGGCATAGCTAGTAGCTAGATACGGACTCTCATCACCTCGTACGTATGTGGCCCCCACAAATAGAAGCACACAATAATTTAGTTCACCTATGGGGTTAATTCCCCCTTACAAGGTTAGAAAGGAAACTTACCCCGTTCCTTAGTTCCAAAACCGGCTTCCGAGCCCTTCAAATAACTTTAATCGATGCACAACGCTCCAAAACTAGCCAATAATTATGCAAACCCATTAATATACACTTGAATACTCATTATAATCCAATTTATAGCAATTTCTAACCCTGATCGAAAAGTCGATAAAAATCACCTCGGGCCCACGTGCCCTGATTCCAAAACGTTTCTAAGATAACTTTACCCATCACCTCACGAACTCATATATATAGTTTATTCTCAATTCCATGCCCAATTTCGTGGTCAAAATCAAAAAATACCAAATTCTAGGTCTTCTACCAAAACCCCACAATTTATACTAATTTCCATGTTTCGGTCCATGTATAATTCTTGTATTTAACTCACAATGGGAAGAAACCACTTACCTAGAATTGATTGATGAAAATCTCCCCTTGAAGCTCTCCAAAATCGTCCAAACCAAATGAAAATGGGAGAAAAATGGGCCAAGTCCCGTTTATAATAACCCTTCTGCCCACTGACATTTTCGCACCTGCGGAACAGTAGCCGCACCTGCGGCTTCACAGGTGCGGCCAAAACCTCACACCTGCGCATTCCCTCTGCCTAGCACGACTCCGCACCTGCGCCTTTCCTTCCGCATCTGCGCCTTCGCAGGTGCGGACATACCCTCGCACCTACGCTCCCAGACTCTTCGCTCACTCTCGCATCTGCGACGCACCTCCGCATCTGCAACCTCGCAGGTGCGGACAACCCTTCGCACCTGTGATCATTGCCCAGCTTTGCCTAAACCGCACCTACGACCACTGGCTTGCACCTGCGACCTCGCACATGCGACCCTTATTGTGCAGGTGCGATCACACAAGATATCAGCTGCCTCAACTTTTCGTCCAAGTCCAAACTCGATCCGTTAAACATCCGGAATCAACCCGAGGGCCTCGGGACCTCAACCAATTATACCAACATGTCCCAAAACACATTACGATCTTAGTCGAGCCTTCAAATTACATCGAACAACGTTGAATTCATGAATCGTACCCCATTCCAAGCTTAATGAACCTTATAAATCCAAACTTCTACATTCGATTCTGAAACCTATCAAATCACGTCTGATTGGCTTCAAATTTTGTACACATGTCATCTTTGATATTACAGACCTACTCCAACTTCCTGAATCGAATTCCGACCCCGATATCAAAAAGTCCATTCCCGGCCAAACTTCTGAAAATTATCTAAATGTCCAACTTTTGCCAAATGACCTCGAAATGACCTACAGACCTCCAAATCCACTTCCGGTTGCGCTTCCAATACCGGAATCACCATACGGATCTATTCCCAGACTCGGAATTCCAAACGGACATTGATAAAATTGAAATGCACTTCAACCCAAATTTATGGAATTCTTCCAAAATGCTAACTTCCACAATAGGTGCCGAAACGCTCTCGGGGTATCCAAAACCCGATCCGAACATACGCCCAAGTCTGAAATCATCATACGAACCCTCTAGAACCTTCAAATCTCGATTCTGAGGTAGTTTACTCTAAAATCTAATTTATGTCAATTATTCCAACTTAAAGCTTTCAAAATAAGAATTTTCTTTCCAATTCAACTCTAAACTTCCCGAAATTCAATCACGACCACGCATACAAGTCACAATACCTGAAGTGAAGCTCCTCATGGTCTCAAACTGCTGAACGACGCGCTAGAGCTCAAAACGACTGGTCGGGTTGTTACATTCTCTCACGCTTAAACATGCGTTCGTCCTCGAACGTGCTAAGAATTGCCTGAAATCACTGCTTAACACCTCATGAACCTACCCGTGCTACCACAACTCAGTTGAGCACACTGGCTCGAGCAAATCTAAAGATTCCCTTTGTGTTTAGTCAAACTAGCCCTAGAGCCAAATTCCAACATCCGGAATCTTATGCTAGGACTGTTTCCAACATACGATCACCGTATCAATCAACACACGATTTATCACAACATTATTACGTACCTTTACTGAATTAACACCATGCACCGCATAATTCACATGACCAAAATAACATCTTCTGATGTCAATAGCTGAACTTCCTCGAATCTGATGTTCACCATGCACCTCATGACATATATAAGTCTGGTTCCAACTCTTGCAATGCGCCACGACGGAAGAGACGTGTAGAAATTTATAACTAACTGCCGAGTCAACAAATCATTGAATCTCTCCTCTTGAATAGAATCATCACCCCGTTTTGAACCGAATATTGGTGTTTTCTCCTTAATATGCTTCATATAATTCGATCACATTGATCCCAGATCCAAAAATCTCGTCTCACCCAGTATAAGCTGCCCAGGAAATAAGCCACCTCAGGCACTGCCAAAAGTCGCATATGATGCCACGATGTGCCAATAAGCTACAAACCCGAACATGATACCTAAGGAAAATGAACTCTAGAAAGGATTACTCAACCTGCGTAACTAATTGGACAACCGAAAGGTGTCATGAACCTTCCTCAGAAAATGGGATACAAAATACGTAAAAATAAAAATAGCTATAGGGGACTGTACTCAACATCACACTGTTGCGGCGTGCAACCCAATCCAAACAACATACCCGTGGCGGCATGCCACATGATCCACACATAACAACCTATAAAGAATTAGTTACCGAGCTAAAAGGCTCATTATTACAAAATACCCGAATATAGGCCACAAACACGCTAAGTGCATAATACCATCCCTGTGGAGAGAGATAGTGCCATACGCTGCGAAAGTCAAGCACAACTAAGGTGCGATATATGATCTAAATCTCGAGAGCCATCCTGCTCACATAACATCATTGCTACATGGAACCTCAGCACATATGAAATTTATCAAGCTGTTTCACAACTCACACGGCACGATATAGCATTACATGGAAAATCCGACGACGAAACGACATCCAATGTCCGAATACTCCCCCATAAGGAGCACTATGCTTAAATGAACACATCTAGCATGATATAGAGCCCATATTCATATTTAAATCCATACACAGACCTCTAGACGATTCTGATTGCATCGTACTAGGCTAATAACCTTTCAAGGATCCATAATAACCCATTTTCCCACAATACACAAGATCAACCATCATAACTGGGACAAGCCAAGCTTCCACAGTCCACCACCAGAGGAACCGAGCGTCCTCCAGGCACGAATTCCCAACTAGCGATATTACAATAAATCTTCATACTTGGTTTCCATTCTTCAATCAATCAAGTGACTACACATCACACTTATACAATCTTCCTGTGGGATATGCTCCCATGACCTTCTGTACCAGGTAATAAGTCTGTACATTCATACTACCGGCCACACCAATGTTATAAAGTGATTCAAGAATCCGCATCCAGTATGCAAAGCCTCTTCACACCAGGCACCGATCTCAGGTGACGCCAAAAACAATGGCAGCTGACTCTAATCATCTGAGTTCTTTCTCGCTCATCTGAGCTCGTGACATTCTTGTCAACACTGAACCGCAACCTTGATCCTCAACTTCCAAATCCCATGCTAATCACCACACTTAATCATGCCAATGCACAAGAGCACCAAAAATTTCATCATAACTCCGGAACCACTAATAGGGTAAACACTTCATCATATAGAAACATTTTACTTAGCTCATTTTAAGAGAAGAATTGCAACACACAGCCAAATTCCCATGACCATAGAAAATACAAACCTCGAGTAGTGGTTTAAACTACCATAATCCTTCCAATATCCGTCTACACATAACATGCCATAATGCTCGAATGCCCCCAAATAAAATCAGTTACGGCGGCTGTCAAACCTTGCATGTACCGCCACAAATCACATGCACAAATCAACACGCTGAAGGAGCTGATCATTGCCATCATCATGCCAATTCAACCATTGCTAACCAAACCCGACTCCTCCTAATTTACTCTAGATCTTCCTTAGAAATAACAATAGCTCCTTTATCAATATAACAAACTCAAGCGCACTCATCCCGAGTGACCCCATTTCACGAGACCACACTGTCTCAAAACCCACGAACCATTTCATACCCTCCTTGTGCGCATAATCGCGTCTTCAACTGATATACCCATTCTGGTGATTTTTCTATAAATCCAAAGTTACATGTTCCCCTTCCTCTCATGATACCCCATAGACCAAAGATAACACGGAACACTCCAAGCTCCTTTATCATAATCCGCTGTAAAAGCTTGATATTCAACCATACTATGGACTCGAAATTCTTAGACACCACACCTTAACTTTTGAATCTACTAGGACCGTTATTGAGAGTCACCCACTCTGACTTGGTCCCAAATATAATCAACTCCAAGGCTCTGCTAGCACATGAGCACCCTCTCAAAGAAGCACCTGGCTGAATCATCTTCCTTGTAACTCGCCTCTACACGAAGCATAAATCCTGAGTCTTCCCAAAGCCAGAGCATGAATCGATAAGGCCAACTATAGCACACACTCCTCAAATCGCTTGCTAAAATTACCACTGATGTTCTCTTTCCTTAGTCGTAATAACACATCAATATGTCGATAACCAGAAATCTTACAAATAGATGACCATGCAATCCAACTGTGGGTTGTGGGAGTCTCCCACTTAGCTTGAATCTACAATTGCATAAACCTGAAACCCACCAAGATTCTTCCTTCATCGATATGATCTAGCACAATCAACCCGCCAAATTCCTCGAAATCCTTTCTGTTAAACAGTTCATGAATACTCTGAATCACTAGCCACATGCACATAATCGACCTCTTCCTGGATAGTCAGTAAATATTCTTCGTAGGAGCTTCGTCAACACCATGCAACCGCTAACCCGCTCACATAAGATGACCCACCTGTGGAAACTACATGGCAACATATTCCAATGTCGCTGCACTGGGTATAATTACTAAGAAAATCAGTAGATCATCCTAAGTCCGAGCTGATTAACCAGCTGCACCAGTCCGTTCACTCCTCATGGACGTCGACTAAAGGTGTGACAATACATTCCAATCCAAAGTCATGTGGTATCCTTCTTCATATCATGCAACTCCTTTCTGTCACACCTAATCTTCCTCAATATAGCAACCAATATTCCAAATTAAGCTCGTAGACCTAGTCACTGCCCACCATGAATCCCAAATCACTCTAAACTTTTCTCAAGGAGTGTAGTCATCCTACCACCGAACCCATATGCTACCTTGTCACTCTCCCACTTTGGTCAAACCCTCTCCTTTAAGCAACTACTCGACTTCTGTTTCTCACACTTGGCCTTCTAGGAACTTATCCACCACAAGACACCTCCCACATGTCCTTCCTCATCCTTCGCTGCCTAGTTGTTGCCTTAAATCAAAACCTACCTCCGTAGCACTTGAACCGATTGATCGCTACCAACTTTAAACCCTTCCGGAAATCATCTTTCTCGAGCCATCAATACTGGGAATGATGATTCGATCCTGAACCACTGCACATTGCGACCTCTGACAGCCGTTATCTCGGCACCAGTTATAATAATCTTCCACAAGGTGAATTGAAGGAAATCATAACACCGGTGAACTTACCAATCAAGGACGATGATGCCACATCACAGGCAAAGATTCCAGCAAGCTCGAAAATATCGAGTCCCGCTACTCCATCAACCCAAGTCTGAACATTCTTAGTTCGATTGCCTTTCCTCTATCGGAAGTAAAATACCAAATATCTGTATCATACACTGAGTAAACCTCCTTTCAAGTCATTCACTGCCCCGACACATGGGCAAGCATCCTACCATCACATCAATACTGTGCGATAACAACTCATGAGCATCATAGCAACCTGTACATTGCCTCAAAGCTCTCAGAAGTACAGCTACTGAGCTGAAATGACAGAATATCCTTCCACAATGCTACGACAATAGTCCAATCAACTACGCAGGGAGAATTATCCCGCACCACATCTGTAGTACCATTACAATCCCTCTATTCTCGATTTATAACCAACACTTCACGTCGCATAATATTGAATGAGAAAGAGATGAAAGCATAAGCCTCAAAGGAATCAAATCGCACGATGAGGAATCAAGAAGGGAAGTGCTCCTAATAGCCCTGTAGCCTCTCAAAGATAAGTATAGACGTCTCCGTACTGATCCGCATGACTCTACTAGACTCGTTCATGACTCGTGAGACCTAAGTAAACCTAGCGCTCTGATACCACATTATCACGACCCAAAATCCATAAAGGTCGTGATGGCGCCGGACACCACTGTCAGGCAAGCCAACAATGAATACTTAAATGTGTTCTCATTTTTGTTACTTTTGAAATCATATTTGCCTTCAATTTAAATCATAAAAGATGAAGCCTATAAAATAAATAATAATATCTCTAAATAAATTCCAATACATCACAACTCACAATCATCCCAAAACACGGTGTCACAAGTGCATCAGCATCAACTAAGAAGACAAAATAAAATACAATAACTGTCAGGGATACAAATTTGGACAGAAAAGAAAATACAATACTCAGAGGGAGACTCTGTTAGCTGCGGATCATCGTAAAGAATGCAGCTCACCTAAGTCCCTGCCATAATCACGCCTCTGCACCCATAAGGCCGCTAAACATATGTGTACCTACACAAAAATGTGCAGCAAGTGTAGCATGAGTATGTAAATCAACGCGTACCCAGTAAGTATCCACGCCTAACCCTGAAGAAGTAGTGACGAGGGGTCGACTTCGACACTTACTAGTGGTCCAATTATATCAGGTACAATAAAGAAGTGAATAAATATGAGACAGAGTAAATATAGGAAACAAACAAGTATAAAATACGTGGTACAATTTTCCTCTTTACAATTTACTCAAGCTCTCAACTGGCAAGTTCCCTTTGTAATCGGAGCATATATATATAGATATAGTGGATTCCTTCAAAGAGGTTGTCATAATTAAAATCAGGGAAAAACCCTCAGATACACTAGCTTCTTGCCAAATATTACGCATGATTCCATGAGGATAATATATATATAGGAAGTACCGAGGCGTACGGCCCGATCCAACATAACAGTAAACTGTGCATTATGGAGGGTCGAAGGGCGCGAACCATAGATGCATCTATTAACCTGCTGAGGCGAACGGTCCGCTCCCATAAGAGTGTGGTACATAAATTCTACCGAGGTGAACGACTCGATCCCATAAGAGTGGTAGAAGGAAATACCCCGCTCGCGAATCATACGTGCGACGTGGTCAAATATAAATTTAACATGCAGATGATATCTCTTTCTTGATTCTTTTCAAAATAAGGGAAATTCAACTTTTAGCCTTTTAAGGAAATTACACCGCTCGCGAAACATACATGCGATGTAGTTACACATAGATTTCTTAAGCTATTATAGCATTACTCAATCCTTTTCGAAATTACGAAGTTCAATTGAAACCTTTTAAATCTTAAGTTCTTCAATTTCAACTCCTTTCAAAATATTTAATGAGCATACTCAATCTCACTCCCTCTCAAGGCAAACAATAAACATAAATCAATAACAATATCAACAAGGCATGATGTGAGCCTAATACTACCCGGACATAGGCATAGCTAGTAGTTAGGTACGGACTCTCATCACCTCGTACGTACGTGGCCCCCACAAATAGAAGCACACAATAATTTAGTTCACCTTTGGGGTTAATTTCCCCTTACAATGTTAGACATGAGACTTACCTTGCTCCATAGTTCCATAACCGGCTTCCGAGCCCTTCAAACAACTCGAATCGATGCAAAACACTCCAAAACTAGCCAATAATTATGCAAACCCATTAATATACACTCGAATACTCATTATAATCCAATTTATAGCAATTTCTAACCCCGATCGAAAAGTCGATAAAAATCACCCTTGGGCCCACGAGCCCGGATTCCAAACAATTTCAAAGATAACTTTACTCATAACCTCACAGACTCATATATATAGTTTATTCTCAATTCCATGCCCAATTGCTTGGTCAAAATCAAAAAATACAAAATTCTAGGTCTTCTACGAAAACCCCACAATTTATACTAATTTCCATGTTCCAATCCATGTATAATTTTTGTATTTAACTCACAATGGGAAGAAACCACTTACCTAGAATTGATTGATGAAAATCTCCCCTTGAAACTCTCCAAAATCATCCAAACCAAATGTAAATGGGAGAAAAATGGGCCAAGTCCCGTTTATAATAACCCTTCTGCCCAGGAATATTTCCACACCTGTGGAACAGTAGCCGCACCTGCGGCATCACAGGTGCGGCCAAAACCTCGCGCCTGCGCATTCCCTCTGCCTAGCATGACTCCGCATCTGTGCCTTCGTAGGTGCGTACATACCCTCGCACCTACGCTCACAGACTCTTCTCTCACTCTCGCACCTGCGACGTACCTCTGCATCTACGACCTCGCAGGTGTGGACAACCCTTTGCACCTGCGATCATTGCCCAGCTTTTCCCACACCGCACCTGTGACCACTGGCTCACACCTGCGACCTCGCACCTATGGCCCTTATTGCGCAGGTGCGATCACACCAGATATCAGCTGCCTCATCTTTTCTTCTAAGTCCAAACTCGATCTGTTAACCATTCAGAATCCACCCGAGGCCGTCGGGACCTCAACCAATTATACCAACATGCCCCAAAACACATTACGAACTCAGTCGTGCCTTCAAATCACATCAAACAACGTCGAGTTCATGAATCGCACCCCAGTCCAAGATTAATGAACTTTAGAATTCCAAACTTCTGCATTCGATGCCGAAACCTATCAAATCACGTCCGATTGGTCTCATATTTTGCACACAAGTCATCTTTGATATTACGGACCTACTCCAACTTTCGAAATCGAATTCCGACCCCGATATCAAAAATTCCACTCCCGGTCAAAATTTCCAAAATTATCCAAATTTCCAACTTTCGCCAAATGACCCCGAAATGACCTACAGACCTCCGAATCCACTTCCGGTCACGTTCCCAATATTATAATCACCATAAGGAGCTATTCCTAGACTCGGAATTCCAAACAAACATCGGTAACATTGAAATGCACTTCAACCCAAATTTATGGAATTCTTCCAAAATGCTAACTTCCACAATAGGTGCCGAAATGCTCCCGGGGTATCCAAAACCCGATCTGAACATACGCCCAAGTTTGAAATCATCATACAAACCTGCTGGAACCTTCAAATCCCAATTCCGAGGCCGTTTACTCTAAAATCCAATTTATGTCAATTCTTCCAACTTAAAGCTTTCGAAATAAGAATTTTCTTTCCAATTCAACTCTGAACTTCCCGAAATTCAATCTCGACCACGCGTACAAGTCACAATACCTGAAGTGAAGCTGCCCATGGCCTCAAACCGCCGAATGACGTGCTAGAGCTCAAAATGCGTACAAGTCGGGTCGTTACACGTACAATGTGAATGATGAAGTTTTAAATATTTATTTCTTTATTTTTAACCACAAAATGTAACAAACACATTTACTAATTGTATCGGGTTTGTATTTCGGTAGTTATTACATTGCTATGACACAATTGCATGCTTTCCCGCATATTATACTAGATGTATGAACTAATTCCTTTTTTTAAGTACAATACACTGCACGTTAAAAACTTCCTTTATTCTTTTCAGATTCAGTTCCTTTATGCTTTTCATATTCTAATCCAGTACAATAAGCTGGATGTATTATTTCTCATAATATGTTTATTATGCTGGATTTGATGATGTATGTTCATTTGTAAGCCAGTAGTTTTTGCTAGATTTTCAGGAAATATATTGTTTTTCGCTGTAATTTTTAATTTCTCATATTGCGTGATGCACATTGCTTTGTATTACGTAATACATTGTAACGACCCAACCGATCATTTTGAGTATTTACTCTTCTTACAACTATTTGAAGTCTTGAATAGCTTCATATAATGTATTATGACCAGTGTGTACTGTCGGATTTGGTTTTTTGGTGTTTCGAGCTTAATTCGGATGAAGGAAATTCATGTTGGAAGCTTAAATAAAAAGGGTTGACCGGAGCTTAAATTTTGTGCAAACGACTCGTAATGGAGTTTTGATGGTTCCATTAGCTCCGTATAGTGATTTTGGACTTAGGAGTGTGTCCGGATATTTATTTAGAAGTCCGTAGTTGATTTTGACTTGAAATGGCGAAAGTTGGAAATGGAAAGTTCATAAGAATGATCGAGAGTTGACTTTGATGATATTGGGTTCAGATTATGGTTCCGAGAAATTGAATAGCTTTGTTATGTCATGTGGGACTTGTGTGCAAAATTTGAGGTCAATCGGACTTGATTTGATAGGTTTCGGTATCGAATGTAGAAGTTGGAATTTGTTAGTTTTCATTAGGCTTGAATTGGAGTGCGATTTATGGTTTTAGAGTTGTTTGATGTGATTTGAGGGCTTGACTAAGTTCGTATAATATTTTAGGACTTGTTGGTATGTTTGGTTGAGGTCCCGGGGGCCTCGGGTGAGTTTCGAATGGTTGACAGATCAAATTTTTGCTTAAGGAAAAATTTGGAAATTTTGGCCTTCTGGTGATATCGCACCAGCGGAATATTTCTCGCAGGTGCAAGCTCTCAAAAGCAAGATGAGCATCACAGAAGAGGCCTGGCAAGGACTGTATAATGTGCGCAGGTGCAGAGCTTTTGCCGCATCTGTGAAGCACATAAGGGGCTTGTTGATCGCAGAAGCGTAAGGACCGCAGAAGCGGACGGAGCCTCACAGAAGTGAGTCCGCAGAAGCGACACCAAGGTCGGAGAAGCGGAGGCAGGGGAAGTTGGGCGAAACCCCAAAAGCGGTAGTTGTTCAGCAAAAGCCGAACCGCAGATGCGATTAATTGTTCCGCAGAAGCGGAACCTCTGGACAGTGTACAAAAACAGAGGGTTCCGAGCTTTTGCCCTTTCGGACATTTCCAACACGGGTTGAAGCGATATTTGAGCGAGAATTCACGGGAAAACTTGAGGTAAGTCACTTATGATCATTGTTAGTCAATAATATTGAATTATCATCAATTATTCCGACTAGATTACGTGTTTTGAGGTCTAATTCGAGGATTTGGGCCTAGGGATTTGAAAATAAAAATTTAAGATTTGAGGGTCGAGTTGATGTTGAAATTTGGTAAATTTGGTATGGTTGGAATCGTGGTTGAATGAGCGTTCATATTTTGTAACTTTTGTCGGGTTCCGAGATGTGGGCCCCACCGGCAATGTTTGGAGTGTACTTTCAGATTTTGTGGGAATATTTTCATATGGAATTAATTCCTATAAATTGTGTTGACTGTATCGAATTAATTGTGACTAGATTCGAGGCATTCAGAGGCCGGTTCGCGAGGCAAAGGCATATTGGAATAAAGAATTACACGGTTTAAGGTAAGTAACACTTTCAAACTTAGTGTTCAGGGTACGAAGCCCACAATTTCGTGTTATGTGTTTGTTGTTGAGGTGACGCACATGCTAGGTGACGGGCGTGTGGGCGTGCACCGTGTGAATTATAACTCCGTTATTTCTGTGGTACTGTGTAGTTACCTGAACTTATCTGTAATCATGAAATATCTACATACTAGAGTTATTGAGCTGTGATCCATGCTAGAAACCATGTCTAGGCTACATGCTTATTATGTTGGGACCGACTGAGGTCATTATTGTTGTTGAGTTATTTGCTTACATTGAAATTTCATACTCAGTCATGATCATTCATTCTATATCATATCTCAGTCTCTGGTGATATATATTGACACATCATATCATCATTTTTGGGCTAGTATCATGGCATCGTGGGCCCGAGATACTAGAGAGATTGATGATTGAATGAGGCTGAGGGCTTGATTGTGAGGTTATTGATACTATAGCACGTGAGTTGTCCGTGTAGCATGTGAGTTGTCTGTGCGGGTCCAGATATTGATACTATAGCACGTGAGTTGTCCGTACAGCACGTGAGTTGTCTGTGAAGATCCAAATATTTATATTATAGCACATGAGTTATCCGTGCAGCACGTGAGTTGTCCGTGCGGATTATAGCGCTTGGGCTGAAGAAGCCTCTTCGGAGTCTGCACACACCCCCAGTAAGCGCAGGTACCTATTGAGTGCGGAGTCGAGTGATTGGGAGGACTGAGTGGATTGATATTCTGAGAGTATGCATATGGTTGTTCACTATGTTGTACTGCATTGATATGCACACTTGACATACAAGCATAGAGACGCATGTTTCCTCGTGTTGTACGGTATCACGTCATTCATGACTTCTTATACACATTGACATGTAGGTATAGAGATGTACTTTCCCTTATACCATTTGATTATGAAACATTTACCTGTTGAAAAGTTTTGGAAGGAAAACCACGATTTTATAAACTTACTCATATTTTTGGTGTTTTCGGTACAATAGTTTGGTTTTCACTGTTACACTTGAAAGGCATGTCTATTTTCTGGAACTGTGAATGAGCTGAACATTTTATTGCTGAGTTATTTTCTGTACCACTTTTATTATATTGTTATGAGTTGTTGTTGTCTATTGGCGTTGGACTTTGACATGTGTTCCCGCTCGTCACTACTTTCAACCTAAGGTTGGTTGTACTCATACTACACTTCTGCACCTTGCATGCAGGTTGTGGGTGTTGATGCTGATGTACATGGCGGGAGCTGGATCTAAAGATGTACTTGCGTTCCAGTCATTGCTACCTCTTGTTCATTGTAGCTTTAGAATTTTTAATCTTTTCATGTATATTTCCAACAGATGACATATTTGTATTTCACACCAGTTTTGTAAATTCTAATCTTAGAAGCTCATAATTTGTATTACCATTCCTTGGAAATTCTTGTATAAAAACAGTTTTATTATCCTTTCTTTTCTTAATAAATCTCATCTAAATTGGATAATTGTTAATTGGCTTACCTGACGGGTTGGGTTAGGTGCCATCACGATTAGGTGAATTTTGGGTCGTGACATAAATATGGTATTTATGACATAATAATTACAACTATTACGTTATAGAGTTGCCTATAATATTTCATCATTACGCCTATGACATTGGTGTGCTGCATATTGTGTTAGCTCCAGTATTATTTACAGTGTCTGCAATGAAAAAAAGTGATGACTTGCAGATTAATATACTGGATCATTTTGTTACTATTGTTTCCATAGCAATGATTACAATTAGTATAATATACAATATGTCAAAATTCCAGTAGTTTACAGGATCTTTTTTTAACCATGGGGTGCAGTCTTATTGTATATAATTAATAATTTTCTTGTGTATTTTTAATCACAAAAAATAACAAACACATTTAATATAGTAATTTATTTGAATGTGTTTTTCATAGTAAACACATTCAAATTTCCCTTCTGTCTTTCCGGTATATTACACTGAAAGTTTACATTTCCCTTCTATCTTTCATATACACTACAGAAGTTGTTTTCGCCTATATAAGTACGTTGTGGCTTGTTAATTTATTCACTCAAACACATCTATTTTCAATTGATAAAAGACAAAAAGAGAGTAAAATGGATGTTGTGATCAGAAATATCATTGATGAAATCAAACAAGATATCATAGAAGCATTTGAGTTAAATATCGATGAGTTCATAGAGAAGTATGAAACAGATTTAGAAGAAATCAACAACAAGCTGGATAGGCTTGAGGTGATAGCCAGAGATGGCTCCTATGGTGGTTCTAGAGATGCAGCCCCTCGTCCGTCTGACAGTGACGATATGGATGATTAGTTTTTTTTCTTTTGTGTATAATCCTTTTCTTTAAAGGGTTATTATCTTATTTTTATTTTAAGTATTTTGTTTATGTATTTTTATTTTTCGTTACTTTACTTAGTGGAATATAATATGTTTTTGTTTAACTCTTTTTTTGTGTTATTTTTTTATAATAAAACCTCTTCAAATTCAAAAAATAGCAGAAGGAAAAACATAATTGAAGAAAATAATAAAAGAAAACTTAATAATAATATATTAATGCATAAAATAAACAAATATTTATTCGTATGCAATTTAAAATAAATATAAAAAACACTAAACGCTATATAATTTTTGTCCTAAAAGAGTTAATTAGTTACGGATGATTTAATTTTAATATGTAAAACTTTGAAACTTGCAACATATTATACTAGAAGTATGTGTGATTCAAACCAGAAGAACACATCTAAGTTTTTAAGGTTCCCCTAATGTTTTTAATAAAACGTTGGACTTTTGTGATTAGATATGTAAAAACTAAAACCAATCCATCATATAGTACTAGAGGTATCTTTTATTTAAAACGTGAATTTTATATAAATATCTATGATTCAAACCAGAAGAACACATCTAAGTTTTTAAGGTTCTCCTAATGTTCTTAATAAAATGCTGGACTTTTGTGATTGGATATGTGAAAACAATAAACTCTCCAGTATATAGTACTGGAGGTATCTTTGATTCAAAACCAGAAAACAAACTGCATAAAATTGGGCAAAAACAAAACTAGTATAATATTGTAACAACCCAACCGGTCGTTTTGAGCTTTAGCACGTCGTTCGGCGGTTGCTTCACTTCGGGTATTATGACTTGTACGCGTGGTCAGAATTTAATTTCGGGAAGTTCAGAGTTGATTTGGAAAGACAATTCTAATTTCGGAAGCCTTAAGTTGGAGGAATTGACTAAAGTGTGATTTTTGAGTAAACGACCTCGGAATCGGGATTTGAAGGTTCCAATAAGTTTGTATGATGATTTTGGACTTGGGCGTATGTCCGGATCGGGTTTTGGATGAACCGGGAGCGTTTCGGTGCCTATTGTGGAAAGTTGGCATTTGGAAGAATTTCATAAAATTAGGTTGAGGTGTATTTCAATGTTATCGATATCCGTTTGGGACTCCGAGTCTGGGAATACTCCGTATGGTGATTCTGGTATTAGGAGCGCGTTCGGAAGAGGATTTGGAGGTCCGTAGGTCATTTTAGGGTCATTTGGCGAAAGTTAGAAATTCGAAGGTTTCTCAGAAATTTGACCGGGAGTGGACTTTTTGATATCGGGGTCGGATTCCAATTCCGGAAGTGGGAGTAGGTCCGTAAGGTCAATTATGACTTGTGTGCATAATATGAGGTCAATCGGACGTGATTTGATAGGTTTCGACATCGATTGTAGAAGTTTGAAGCTTCAAAGTTCATTAAACGTGAATTGGTGTGTGATTCATGATTTGGTGATGTTTGATGTGATTTGAGGCCTCGAACAGGTCCATTTTATGTTATGGAACTGGTTGTTGTGATTGGGCGGGGTCCCAAGAACCTCGGGTGTGTTTCAGGGTGGTTTCGGATCAATTTGATCTGTTTTGGAACTGTTGTTATTGGTATGTGGTTTCCTTCTTCGCGAACGCGAAGGGAGTCCCGCATTCGCGATAAGGAACTTTGAGGCTGCTGGGATTTGGCCTTCGCGAACATGAGGCAGTAGCTGGGAAGGCCTTCGCGAACGCGGCCAAGGCTACGCGAATGCTAAGAAGAGAATGAGCGGGGGCCTGGAGTCATCTAGCCTTTGCGAACGCGAAGCTTCAACCGCGAATGCAAAGCAGTAGGGCCTGAAGGCATCGCGAACGCGAGGTTCTGGTCGCAAATGCGAAGAAGGGGCGACTATGCTAGGCAGAATGTTTAAAAAAACGGGATTTAGCCCATTTCACTCATTTCTCTCTTGGTTGGACGATGTTTGGAGCTTGTGAGGAAGAGATTTTCATCATTTATGTCAAGGTAAGTGATTCCCACTTATTGCAAGTTAAATACTTGGATTATATATAGATTTTAACATGGAAATTCATGGAAAATTAGTGAAAATTTGGGATTTTGGTAGAAAACCTAGAAATTTATATTTTTGGATTTTGACCACGAATTAGGGAATGGAATTGAGAACAAATCATATATTTGAGTTCATGATGTTATGAGTAGTGGTTATCTTCAAATATTTCCGGAATCCGGGCCCGTGGCCCCGGTGGTGAATTTTAGGAATTATTCAATTTGGGTTGGAAAATCACTTTAATAGCTAATATGTGAACCCTTGAGCATGTATTGACTATTTTATATAACATTTGACTAGCTTCGATCGTTTGGTACCAAGTTGAGGATTTAAAGCATACTTTTGGACCGGAAAGTAAGTTTTGCAACGAGGTAAGTCTCCTGTCTAAATCTGTGAGGGGAAAAATACCCCTAGGTGTTGTATGTTGATGTGTGCTTCTTGTGGTGGGGGATACGTACGCGCGAGGTGACGAGAGCCCGTACGTAGCTACATTCATGTTATTGTCCGGGTAGGCTTAGGTTCACATCATGACGTAGCTGCACTATTTGAGCATTTTCTCGCCTATTAAATTCCTCTATTTTACATTTCTACTTGAGACTAGACTTGTTATTGTAGAGACTTCACGAGTTCATAATTAGTCACCGAATAACTTTACTCCTCTTACGGCATGTTTCCGTAATATATATACTTCATTGAAAGGTTTTTGTTAAAGAAATTACAACTCACACGTTTATTCATGAGCTGGGTCAAGGACCCGTCAAAGCTTCTTATTCTAATGGGATCGGGCCGTTCGCCTCGGCAGGATTATGTATTTCACTCTTATGGGATCGGGTCATTCGCCTCGGCAGGATTTATGTACCCACACTCTCATGGGAGCGGGCCGTTCTCCTCGGCAGTTTAATAGATGCATCTATGGTTCGTACCGTACGACCCTCAGCAGTGCACATTTTAAATATTTATGTTGGATCAGGCCGTACGCCTCGACATTTCCTAAATTATATCCTCATAGAATCGTGCATAATATTTGGCAAGAAGCTAGTGTATCTGTGAGTTTTTCCAATTTGAGTGATGACAATCTATCTGATGAGATCCACTATATCTATATATATGCTCCGGTTAAGGAGGGAATTTCTAATGAAAAGCTTGAGTTCCTCGTAAAGAGGGGGATTTGTACCACGTGACTTATACCTGTTTATCTCATTTATTTACTCTGCCTCATATTTACTTACCTCTTTACTGTACCTGATGTTAATTGACCACTAGTGAGTGTCGATGTCGACCCCTCGTCACTACTCCTCTAGGGTTAGGTGAGATACTTACTGGGTACACATTAATTACGTACTCAAACTATACTTGCCGCACATTTTTGTGCAGGTACATATGCGACTAGTGGCCTTGTGAGAGTAGAGGTGTGTATGCATGTGGGGACTTACGTGAGCTGCATTCCATATTATGACCCGCAACCGGCAGAGTCTCCTTCAGAGTATTTATATTTCTTCTGTCCAAATTTGTATTACGAACAGATGCTGTATTTTATTTTACATTCTTAGTTGATGCTCATGCACTTATGACACCGGTTTTTGGGGTGATTATGGGTTGATCTGTTTTGAAATTGTTAAGAACATTATTATTTACATTGTGAATTCCATCTTTTACTATTAAATTGAAGGAAAATATGACTTCAAAAATATTAAAATAAGAACCAAATTAAGTATTATTTTTTGGCTTGCCTGACAGCGGTGTCCGGCACCATCACGACCTTTAATGGATTTTGGGTCGTGACAGATGGTATCGGAGCACTAGGTTCACTTAGGTCTCACGAGTCATGAGAAAGTCTAGTAGAGTCTTGCGGATCGTTGCGGAGACGTCTGTACTTATCTTCGAGAGGCTACAAGGCTGTTAGGAGCACTTCCCTTCATGATTCCTCCTCGTGCGAATTGATTCTTTTGAGGCTTGTACCTTTATTTCTTTCCTGTTCAATCTTATGCGATGTGAAGCGCTTGTTATAGTTTGGGAATCGAGGAATTGTCATGTTACTACAGAGGTGGTGCAGGTTGTTTTTGTCTACGTATTTGATTAGGCTATTACCGTTGCCTTGCGGAAGGCCGTCCTGTCGTTTTAGCTCGGCATCAGTATTTCCTATGGTTTTGAGATTTGGTATTGATTGTTATGATGATTCGTGTGTTGTTATCGCACCATGTTGGTGTAATGGTAGGGTGATTGTTTATGTGTCGAGGCAGTGAATGACTTGAAAGGAGGTTTTTCTCAGCGTCAGAGGCTCGGTATTTTATTTCCAGCGGAGGAAAGGCAATCGGACTATGAGTTTTTGGGTTGATGGAGTAACGAGACTTGGTATTTTGAGCGTGGTGGAATTTTCATCTGTGATGTGGTGTCGTCGTCCTTGATTGAATGTGTTAAGTTCGCCGGTATTATGGTTTTCTTTAATTTGCCTTCAGGGCAGTGTATTGCGAAGGGTGCTGGGGAAGCGGCTGTCAGAGGTCGCAGTGTGTTGTGGTTCAGGATCGAATCAGTGATCCTAATGTTGATGGCTCAAGGAAGATGATCTTCGAGGAGGTTTAGAGTTGGCGGCGATCTGTTGGTTCAGGTGCTAGAGAGATGAAGGATGAGGAAGGACATGTGGGAGGTGTCTTGCTGTGGTTAAACTTCTAGAAGGCCAAGTGTAAGAAAATAGAAGTCGAGTAGTTGCTTAAAGGAGAGGGTTTGACCAAAGTGGGAGAGTGACAGAGTATCATATGAGTTCTGTGGTAGGATAGCTACACGCCTTGGGGAAAGTTTAGAGTGATTTGGGATTTATGGTGGATAGTGATTGGGTATACGGACTAATTTGGAATACTGGCTGCTATACTGAGGAAGGTTGGATACGACAGAAAGGAGTTGCTTGATATGAAGAGGGATGCAACATGCCTTTGGATTTGAAATGTATTATCGCACCTTTAGTTGATGTCAATGGGGAGTGAACATACTTGTACAGCTGGTGAATAAGAACGGGCTTAGGATGGTTTACTGATTTCGTGGTGTTGACGAACCTTCTACGAAGAATTCTACTGGCTATCCAGTAAGAGGTCGAATATGTGAATGTGGCTAGTGATTCGGAATGTTCACGAAATGTGTAATAGGAGGATTTCAAGAAATTTGGCAGGCCAATTGTGCAGGCTCATGTCTATGAGGAAGGAGGAATATTGGTGGGTTTCGGGGTTATGTAATTGTAGCCTCAAGCTAAGTGGGAGAGCCCCACCGTCTATGATTGGATTGCATAGTTGTCTATTTGTGGGGTTTCTGGTTATCGACATATTGGTGGGTTATTACGACTAAGGAAAGAAAACATCAGTGGTAATTTGAGCAAAGGATTGGAGGAATGTGTGCTATACTTGGGCCTTATCGGTTCATGCTCGGTTTTGAGAAGACTTAGAGTTTCTGCTTCTGGTGGAAGTAATGTACAAGGGAAACATATTCAGTTGGGTGCTTCTTTGATAGGATGTTCACATGCTGGCAGAGCACTAGAGTTTGGCTTATACTCGGGACCAAGACAGAGCAGGTGACTCTCAATAGTGGTCCTGGTGGGTTCAAGAATTTGAGTACAGTGCCTAAGGACTTGGAATGTTCTACGTTATCATTGGGTATGAGGTGCAGTATTGGAGGAAGGGAATAAGTAGCTCCGGATTCACGAAAGGTCTTGCATAATAGGTGTACCAGTTGGCTATGCTATTGAGTGCTTAAGGAGAATATAAGACGGTTCATGGGTATTTAGACGATGTGGTCTCGTGGATTTGGTCACTCGAGATGAGTGTTGTTGGGTTTCGTTATGTTAATGAATGGAACTATTATTGTTTCTAAGGAAAGTTGAGAATAAATTGGAAGTTGAGGACCAGGGTTGCAGTTGATATCGACAAAATATCAAGAGCTCGGATGAGCAGGGAAGAATTCAAATGTTTAGAGTAAGCTGGTATTGTCTTTAGCGTCACCTGAGATCGGTGTCATGTGGAAAAGGCTTTGTGTATTGACTTGTAGATTTTTGACTCACTCTACAGAATTAGAACGGCTGGTGGTATGGATGTGTGGGGGAGATTTATATTAGTGTGACATGTCAGTCACTTGACTATTAAATATTGAGACCGAATATGGGGGTCGTGGTAATATCGCTAGTGCGAGAGTTTATGCCTCAGAGGCATTCTATTCCTTGGGCTGTGAACTATGTGAGTTCGTTTTGGATTTGACAGTTATTCTTATGTGTCGTGAATAGGTCATTATGGGTCCTTGAAGGTTTATTAGCCCAGTGCGGTACGATCAGAATTGGCTTGAGGTTCGTGGATGGATCTAAATGTGAATGTGGGTTCTATATCAGGCCGGATATGTTCATTTCAGCATAGTGTTGTTTTCGGAGGGGTCTTCGGGCCTTGGATGATATTTATGTTATCGGCCCTTACGTGTAGTCTCTATTATGCCATGTGGGTTATGAGGTGGTTTGATTATTCGCACTCGTATTGAGATCCCGTGTAGTTTGTGGTATTATGTGAGAAGGATGGCTCTCGAGATGCAGATCATGTATCGCACTTAGTTGTGCTTGCGTTTTATAGCGCGTGACGCTACCCGCCTCCCCTGGATTTGTATTATACACTTGGCATGCTTATGGTTGATATTCGAGCATTTTGTGAGTATAAGCGTTACGGCTCGATGTGTGTTTTCTTTAGATTATTATGTGTGGATCGGGTGGCACGCCGCCACGGGTATATAGTTGGATCGAGTGGCACGCCGCCACAGATAAGTTGTTTGGATCGGGTGGCACGCCGCCACAGGTATCATGGTTGGATCGGGTTGCACGTCGCAATGGTATCATGTGTAGATTGGGTTGCACGCCGCAACAGTGTGATATTGAGTACAGTTTCCTATATCTATTATTGTGTGTTCGCTTCTCGTTTCCTGAGAAAGGTGCATAACATCTTTTCGGTTGTTTAAATTAGTTGCGTGGGTTGAGTAGATCTTTCTAGGGTTTGTTTCTTTATGTATCACATTCGAGTTTGTAGATTGTTGGCACATTGTGGCATCATATGAGACTTTTGGCAGTGTCTGAGGTGGCTTATTGCCTGAGCAGCTTGTACTGGGTGAGACGAGATTATTGGATCTGGGATCAGTGCGATCAAAATTATATGAAGAATATTAAAGAGTAAATATTGTTATTCAGTCCAGAATGAGGTAATGGTTCTTGTCAGGGGGAGAGACTCCATAAATTGTGATTCTGCAGGTAGTTATGAGTTCTACACATCTTCTCTGTCATGGCAGTATTGCGAGAGTGAAAGCAAGGCTTAATTGGTCATGAGGTACACTACGGGCTTCGGTCAGTGGGAATTTTAGCTGTTGTACTTTGGAAAATATGCCTTGGCCAAATGAGTTATGCGGTGCATGGTAAGAATTCAGTAATGGTATACAATCGTGTTTGGTGCAGTGTGTAGTGATTGATACTGTGTTCGTATGTTGCAAACAGGCCGGGTGGAGAATTCCGGATGTTGGAATTTGGCACTAAGGCTTATTTGACTAAATAAAAGGTAGTATCTTCAGATTAACTCGAGCTAATGTGCTCATCTGGGTTGTGGTTGCACGGATAGGTGCACGAGTTATTGAACAGTGATTTCGGACAACTCCAGAGCAGTTCGTAGCAAGTTCAAGGATGAACATATGTTTAAGTGGGGGAGAATGTAACGACCCGACCGATTGTTTTGAGCTTTAGCGCATCGTCAGCGGTTTGAGGCCTTGAGTAGCTTCACTTCGGGTATTATGACTTGTACGCATGGTCGGAATGTAATTTTAGGAAGTTCGGAGTTGATTTGGAAAGAAAATTCTAATTTCGGAAGCCTTAAGTTGGAGGAATTGACTAAAGTGTGATTTTTTGAGTAAACGACCTCGGAATCGGGATTTGAAGCTTCCAACAGGTTCGTATGATGATTTTGGACTTGGGCGTATGTCTGGATAGGGTTTTGGATGACCCGGGAGCGTTTCAGCGCCTATTGTGGAAAGTTGGCATTTGGAAGAATTTCATAAAATTGGGTTGAGGTGTATTTCAATGTTATCGATGTCTGTTTGGGACTCCGAGTATGAGAATAGCTCCATTTGGTGATTCTGTATTGGGAGAGCGTCCATAAGAGGATTTGGAGGTCTGTAGGTCATTTTGGGGTCATTTGGCGAAAGTTAGAGATTCGAAGTTTTTTGAGAAGTTTGACTGGGAGTGAACTTTTTGATATCGGGGTCGGATTCCGATTCCAGAAGTGGGACTAGGTCTGAAATGTCAATTATGACTTGTGTGCAAAATTTGGGGTCAATCGGACGTGATTTGATAGGTTTCGGCATCGATTGTAGAAGTTTGAAGTTTCAAAGTTCATTAAGCTTGAATTGGGGTGCGATTCATGATTTTGTGATGTTTGATGCGATTTGAGGCCTTGAGTAGGTCCATGTTATGTTATGGGACTGGTTGGTGTGATTGGACGGGTCCCGAGGACCTCGAGTGTGTTTCGGGGTAGTTTCGGATCAATTTGAGTTGTTTTGGAACTGTTGCTGCTGGTATCCAGTTTCCTTCTTCGCTAATACGAAGGGAGTCTTGCATTCGCGAAGAGGAGCTTTGAGGCTGCTGGGATTTGGCCTTCGCAAACGCGAGGCAGTGGACGCAAACGCGAGGCAGTAGATGGGAAGGCCTTCGCGAATGCGGCCAAGGCTACGCGAAAGCGAAGAAGAGAGGGAGCAGGGGCCTGGGGTCATTTAGCCTTCGCGAACGTGAAGCATCAACCGCGAATACGAAGCAGTAGGTCCTGAAGGCATCGCGAACGCGAGGCTTTGGTAGCAAACGTGAAGAAAGGGCGATTGTGCTGGGCATAATGTTTTAAAAAGCGGGATTTAGCCCATTTCACTCATTTCTCTCTTGGTTGGACGATTTTTGGAGATTTTGAAGAGGAGATTTTCACCATCTATGTCAAGGTAAATGATTTCCACCTATTGCAAGTTAAATACTTGGATTATATATAGATTTTAACATGGAAATTCATGGAAGATTAGTGAAAATTTGGGATTTTGGTAGAAAACCTAGAAATTTATATGTTTGGATTTTGACCACAAATTAGGGCATGGAATTGATAACAAATCATATATTTGAGTTCATGATGTTATGGGTAGTGGTTATCTTCGAAAATATTCGGAATCCGGGCACGTGGACACGGGGGTGAATTATAGGAATTCTTCAATTTGGGTTGGAAAATCACTTTAATAGCTAAGATGTGAACGCTTGAGCATGTATTTACTATTATATATAACATTTGACTAGCTTCGATTGTTTGGCACTGAGTTAAGGATTTAAGGCACAATTTTGGACCGAAATGTAAGCTTTGAGACGAGGTAAGTCTCCTGTCTAACTTTGTGAGGGGGGAAATACCCCTAGGTGTTGTATGTCGATGTGTGCTACTTGGGGGGGGCTACGTACGCGCGAGGTGACGAGAGCCTATACGTAGCTACATTCATGTTATTATCCGGGTAGGCTTAGGTTCACATCATGACGTAGCTACATTATTTGAGCATTTTCTCGCCTATTAAATTCCTCTATTTTACATTTCTACTTGAGACTAGACTTGCTATTGTAGAGACTTCACTGTCACGACCCAATTTTCCCTCTGTTGGGTATCGTGCTGACACCTAGTCTTACGGACTAGGTAAGCCTAACATTTACTAAATAACAACAATAATTAAATAACATCTAACAAGTTTTGAAATGGAAATCTCTATTAAATTTACAATTCCCAAAACCGATAGTACAAGTCATAAGCTCTACAGAGTTTGTTACAATTTTTCTAAATACAACTATTTGAAATAAAGTAAACAGTGTGAATACAAATCAGAAGGTGACTCCAAAGCCTGCGAACGCAGCAACAGATTTACCTTGAGTCTGCACAGCAATAGTCCGCACAGCTAGCTAATGATTAGCTGACTTCGAAATACTTGGATCTGCACAAAACTGTGCAGAAGTGTAGTATGAGTACACCACAGCGGTACCCAGCAAGTATCAAGACTAACCTCGACGGAGTAGTGATGAGGAACAGTCAAGACACCTACTGGACTAAATGACCTAAGCAAGTGTAGGTATAGGAGTAACAGAATATGATATCTACATAAAGACTACGCAAAGCGGCAAATAATACATCAATTGCAATAAGGAAGGAAAATAATAACTATCAGCAGAACACCATAATAATGACATAGAAGAATGAACGGAAACGCAGCCTTAAGTTCGATAATCACAGATAAAGAAAGGACAAGTAACAACTCAACAATACGACAGCTTTCACACTGGGTTTTAGTCAATAAACTCCACGAGGTACCGAACCTCATACTATTCACAACTCATGGGTTCCAATCCCTAAACCCTAACACTTGGCATCTTGTGCTCTCATTACACTTCATAACCATACTGACGACTCATGTGACAAATAGAGCCATTATCACATAGAAGGCAAATAAACAAGGGTGTTCATCTATACTCAACAATATCAAGAAAACCGCTTAACCAATAAGAGTGATCAACTACGTGTATGCTTGTGCAAGTGCCCTAACATAGTTCATGCCAGCTAGTAAGTACAGGAAAATAAATGGACAACACATAGAATGTTTTAACACAACTTTCCACAAGTAAAGCTCACACAGGTAAGTGTGCCACTACACAAACATCAACAACAAGAATGCCCCCAGGCCATCACAAGTCATCACAAATCAATCCTTGGCATAGCCCACCTTGTCTCGCCACGTGTGTAATAATATAGTAAGTACCCACCTTGTCTCGCCACACATGCATAATAATGTTCCCACCTTGTCTCGCCACATGCGCAACCCATATATATATATCCCGCCTTGTCACGCCGCATGTGCAAATATCAATAGTAACAATAGCATGGCAGAAACCTCGTGCAACCCAATAATACTCGCACGGCAGAAATCTCGTGCATCACAATAACAACAACCGCACGGCAGAAACCTCGTGCATCACAACAGCAACTACAACAACAACAATGACACAAGTCATATTCAATCTTATAGACCTACTCCAACTTTCGGAATCGGAATCTAACCCCGATATCAAAAAGTCCACTTCCAATCAAAACCTCCAAAAATTTAACTTTCGCCATTTCAATCCTAAATCAGCTACAGACCTCAAATTCACCGTCTGTATATGCTCCTAAGTCCAAAATCACCCAACGGAGCTAACGGAACTGCCGGAACTCCATTTTGAAGTCGTCTTCACATTGTTCCAACTACGGTCAAAATCCTAAGACTTGAGCTTCCATTTTAGGGACTAAGTGTCCCAAATCACTCCGAATCATCCGGTAACTGAATTCAACCATGCACGCAAGTCAATACTCATAATACAAAGCTGTTCAGGTCGATATGCCGCCGAACGAGACTTAAATTCTCAAAACAACCGGCCGGGTCGCTACATCCTTCCCCTCTTAAACAAACGTTCGTCCTCGAACGTGCCAGGAATCGCCTCAAAGTCTTCAAATCACTGAAAGCACATATCCAACATACACCCGCGGGCAACCCCATGTCACCCCAATCCACATAAACCTGACGCCACCATCTCAACTGTAATTCACCCCTTTCTACTAACATCGATAAGCCTTAGAGTCAAAATTCACACCTTTCATTCATCTCCAAAAGACCCGATTTTAAATCCATACCCAGTATCAGTCTCAACCAGCTTTGGCAACTCATACCTACACCCGCAAGGTATAACCACATAATGTGAGACACCACACATAGGCCCATAATAACATTTCTGATCATAATAGCTGCCCGTAATCAAAACCAGCACCGGCAATTAGCCTCATATCCGTTAGCAACCCATTTCAAACCTCCAAAATGCTGACAATAATGCAAGCAACACAAAGACCTCATAATTATACACCCAGATCAACAAGTCACATCTAACGCCACCGGGCACACACCGCGTAAGCTAAAACTCAAATAAGCAGAAGACGAAAATGACTGAATATGTAAAGAGAAATATCAAACAAGCCCGACATGCACAACTCTCTATCAGTACCACCCTACGAATCAATGTTAAAGTTAAAATCAAAGTATATGAACAAATCACAAGGATCTCATCCTGATATAACCTCCACCGCGGCATACAGCCCGGCTCAAACATATCAAATCACATGGAATCGCGAGGGTCTCACCCTCAACTCTGAATCATAAGCCGAATACACATCATACCAATTGAAATCTTCCACTAACTCAATTCTACAAATAAAATCACAACACTTACTGAACTCTTACCTCGGTAGAGTATCAAATCACAAATCGTAACCAAATTACTTAGGAATCACATCAAACCTGCCATAATAGACAATATGAATTCACTTCTAGTCTCGTAACTTTCAATAATGAATTAAAACAACGATAGACACGGCTATCAGTCATAGAATCTCCCAACAAGGGAAAATACATAAACATAATACTAGGTCATGAACTCACCCATAGGTGGGACAACAAATAGGGGAACTCGCCCCGATAAACAGAACCGAACTAAAATACGAATGGTGCCCCTTTGTAACAAATCAAAAGCATACCTGTATGACATCATATGGTGTAGTGGCCTTAATCCCACTATATGAAACAAATCAACGGGCCGGGCCTCCTCATCTTGGGTGCCCTCTACTCACCTGAATACTCCGCTATGGCACGCCTGTCCAGAGTCTAGGACAATCTCTCACCATGTGGCTGGTATCTCCACACTCGAAGCAACCTCTCTGCTGATGTGGTTGTGGGAACTGTGCGCTATGGGTACTCTGAGACCCATGAGCACCTGAAACACTGTGCGAAGCCTGAAGTGAAAAATGAACTAGCTGACCCACAAAACCTCTACCATGTCGTACCCTGTCTCTAAAATAAGGACCAGTAGATCCCTCCAGTCTACGAGGCCTCCTTGCCTCCCTGTCCTCTCTCTCCTGACCTCGCCTATCCTCTCTCTCCTGATCCCATATGCCCTCCACTCGACGAGCGATCCCTACCACCTGCTGAAATGAAACATCTGACTCTAACTCCCAAGCCATGATGAACCGAATATCATGCCTGAGCCCCTCAATGAATCTACAGACACACTCTCTAACTGTAGCGACCAAACCAGGTGCATGTCTGGCCAAATCACTAAATCTAATGGCATACTCTGACACTAACATAGTGCCCTGGCGCAGCTGCTCAAACTCCGCGTGTCGTGCATCTCGAAGGGACTGAAGTACAAACTCTCTCACGAACATCTCTAAAAACTGAACCCATGTAAGTAAAATTGACTCGGCCGGGCTACCCAACTCAAATGCCTGCCACCACTGATAAGACGCTCCCCTGAGCTGGAACGTAGTAAAAGTAACCCCGCTCGTCTCCATAATACCCATAGTACGGAGAATGCGGTGACACTCCTCCAGAAAACCTTGGGCATCATCTGTCTCCAATCCACTGAAGGTAGAAGGGTGGTACTTCTTGTACCTCTCAAGTCTAAGTTGCTCTTCCTCAGATGTTGCCGCCCTAACCACGGGCTGAATGGGAACTACTAGCGGCTCCTCAACTGCTGCTTCGGTATGTGCCCTAGCTATGGCACGTGCTCCTCGTCGGCCTCTGCCTCTGCCCCTAGCGACATCTGCTCCGGAGGTAACATTGTCAGCAACTGCAGCTCGTGTCCTCACCATCTGTGAGAGAATGGAATGACAAAAGTTCAAACTTTGAGACAACCTTCGAGACCAATAAACTCGCACGATAGAAATAAAGGAAGTGAAACTGTCATAATAGTTTTGTAGCCTCTCGAAGATAAGTACAGACGTCTCCGTACCGATCCGCAAGACTCTACTAAACTCTCTTATGACTCGTAGAACCTATGAACCTAGAGCTCCGATACCAACTTGTCATAACCCCATTTTTCCTCTGTTGGGTATCGTGATGACACCTAGTCTTAGGGAATAGGTAAGCCTAATATTTATTGAATAACAACAATAATTAAATAACATCTAACAATTTTTGAAATGGAAATATCTATAAAATTTAAAATTCCCAAAATCGGTAGTACAAAACATAAGCTCTACAGAGTTTGTTAAACATTTTCTAAATATAACTGTTGGAAATAAAGTAAACGGTGTGAATACAAATAAGAAGGTGACACCGAAGCCTGCGAACGCAATAGCAGGTTTACCTTGAGTCTCCACAGCAACAGTCGGCACAGCTAGCTAATGATCAACCGACTTTGAAATACCTGTATCTGCACAAAAATATGCAGAAGTGTAGTATGAGTACACCACGGCGGTACCCAGCAAGTATCAAGACTAACCTCGGTAGAGTAGTGATGAGGAACAGTCAATACACCTACTGGACAAAATAACCTGAATAAGTGTAGGTATAGGAGTAACAGAGTATGATATCTACATAAAGACTACGTGAAGTAGAAAAATAATACGGTAATTGCAATAAGGAAGGAAAATAACAACTATTAGTGGAACACCATAATAATGACATAGAAGAATGAACAGAAACACAGCCTATGTCTGATAATCACAGATAAAGAAAGGACAAGTAACAACTCAACAATACGATAGCTTTCCCACCAGGTTTTAGTCAATAAACTCCACGAGGTACCGAACCTCGTACTATTCACAACTCACGGGTTCCAATATCTGAACCCTAACAATTCGCATCCTGTGCCCTCATTACATTTCATAACCGCACTGACGACTCACGTGCCAAATAGAGCCATTTTCACATAGAAGGCAAGTAAACAAGGGTGTTCATCTATACTCAACAATATCAAGAAAACTGCTTAACCGATAAAAGTACTCAACTACGTGTATGCTTGTGCAAGTGTCCTAACATAGTTCATGCCAGCTAGTAAGTACAGGAAAAGAAATGGACAGCACGTAGAATGTTTTCACACAACTTTCCACAAGATAAAGCTCACACAGGTAAGTGTACCACTACACAAACATCAATAACAAGAATGCCCCCAGGCCATCACAAGTCCTCACAAATCAATCCCCGATATAGTCCACATTGTCCTGCCACGTGTGCTATAATATAGTAAGTACCCGCCTTGTCTCTCCACACGTGCATAACAATGTTACCACCTTGTCTTGCCATATACGCAACCCACATATATATATCCCGCCTTGTCACATCGCATGTGAAAATATCAATAGTAACAATAGCACGGCAGAAACCTCGTGCAACCCAATAATACTCGCACGGCAGAAATCTCATGCATCACAATAACAACAACCGCACGGCAGCAACCTCGTGCATCACAACAGCAACTACAACAACAACAATGAAAATAATACAAGGGTACCACAAATAAGTCAACTCAGAGAATCCAGAACTCAATGAAACGAAGGAACTAATTCACAAGGAGTAACCACAATCGAGAATGCTAGTCATAAGAAGAATAGCTTAACAAGAAAGGAAATGCTATGTAACAATGGTCCACAATATACAGCTCGACAACGAGGGAGCTAACACAAGTCGAATAGTTCCAAATAAGGACAAGTCAACTAAAATATAGGATATCTAACTTCTTTTAAGGTTGGGAAATTAGGAAAGAGATTCAACAAATTCAGCTAAGAAGAAGCAGCGGAAAGATAACCACAACCTCAATTAAGGCTAAATAATTATAGAAGAGATAGTAATAATTTCAAATAAAGATAAGCAGTTAGGGAAAGGATAACATGGCAATAGAAAGGTAACAATTTCAGTTAAGGTACATATGAATCAAATAAGCAATAAGAGTAAATCATGAAGCAATTAATTCTAATTAAGCAGGTAGAGGTGAAACTAGTAATTATGAAGTGTAATCATAACAAGAACAATGGCATATTCAGTGAATACAAGGGACTAAGAACCCTAAAAGGCCAGTTTTCCACAAATCAGTCCGAGCATGTACTCATCACCTCGCGTACACAAACTACAATTAGTATAGAAGACTTAAATCCTAAGGGGTAGTTCCCCCACATGAAGTTAGGAAAGATACTTACCTCAAAAAAGACGGACCGATACTCTAAAATGAACTTCTCGGGTGAAATGACCTCCAGACGGCTCAAATCTAACCAAAATAACTTCAAAGCACGAATAAAACTCATAAGAAACTATTCCGGATCATAAAGCCTCAATCTTTATAAAAATCTAAAAATTGACCCAAAAGTCGACCCCCAAGCCCGCACCTCGGAACCCGAAAAATTTCACAAAACCTGAACACCCATTCTGATACGAGTTCAACCATACTAAAATTATCAAATTCTGATACCATTTCGTCCCTCAAATCATGTTTTTTCATTTTGGAATTTTTTTCTTCAAAAACCTCCATTTCCCTCAACTCAAAACACAAATTAAATGATAAAAAATAAATACCTCATGGAATATATTAAATTCTAAGCGAAGAAAAAACCACAAGGAAGCTCCCAATACCGAGCTATCAAAGCCCCAAAGTAAAATGAGATCAAACCCTCGAAATTTCCCCTTTTCTGTCTAGTGGTCTCGCACATGCGGACTTCCAGTCGCACCAGCGATACCGCACGTGCGGAAATTCCATCGCAGGTGCAAAAATGACTTAAGTCCTCTGGTCCTCTTCTGTGAGAACAAGGCCGCACCTGCGAGTGCGCGCTTGCGGATTCTTGTCTGCATCTGCTACCCCCGCCCAAGTCACCCATACCGCTCCTGCGACCATCACTCCGCATCTGTGGATGCACAGATGCGGCTTCCTTCTCGCACCTGCACTCACAAACCTTCTTGACCAAAATCACACCTACGCCATTCACTCCGCACTGCGATCCCGCACCTGCAGTCTCCCCACCGCAGGTGCGAAATACCAGAAACCAGCAAAGCTTCAGCAATTGCATAAGTCCAATATTTCCTCCGCTAAACACCCGAACACATCCGAGGTCCCCAAGACCTCAACCAAACATACCAACCAGCCCTAAAACACCATACAAACGTAGTCAAGCCCTCGAATCATACCAAACAACGCTAAAATCACAATTCACCCTCCGATTCAAACTTGATAAACTTGAGACTTCTAATTTCTACAACTAATGTCGAAACCTACCAAACCACATCCGATTGACCCCAAAATTTTCAAACAAGTCATATTCAATCTACGGACCTACTACAACTTCCGGAATCAGAATCCGACCCCGATATCAGAAAGTCCACTTCCGGTCAAAATCTCCGAAAATTCGACTTTTGCCATTTGAAGCCTAAATCAGCTACAGATCTCAACTTCACCGTCCGGACACTCTCCTAAGTCCAAAATCACCCAACTAAACTAACGGAACCACCAGAACTCCATTCCAGAGTCGTCTTCACACAGTTCTAACTACAGTCAAAATTCTAAGACTCAAGCTTCCGTTTAGGGACTAAGTACACCAAATCACTCTGAATCATCTGGTAATTGAATTCAACTATGCACGCAAGTCAATACATATAATACGAAGCTACTCAGGGCCTTATGCCGCCGAACGGAACTTAAATGCTCAAAACGACCGGCCAGGTCGTTACATTCACGAGTTCATGATTAGTCACTGAATTACTTTACTCCTCTTATGGCATGTTTCCATGATATATATACTTCATTGAAAGGTTTTTGTTAAATAAATTACAACTCACATATTTATTCATGAGCTGGGTCAAGTACCCATCAAAGCTTCTTATTCTAATTGGATCGGGTCGTTCGCCTCGGCCGGATTATGTAATTCAATCTTATGGGATCGAGTCGTTAGCCTTGGCAGGATTTATGTACCACACTCTCATGGGAGCGGGCCGTTCGCCTCGGTAGTTTAATAGATGCATCTATGGTTCATGCCGTACAACCCTCAGTAGTGCACAGTTTAAATATTTATGTTGGATTAGGCCGTACGCCTCGGCATTTCCTAAATCATATCCTCATGGAATCGTGCATAATATTTGGCAAGAAGCCAGTGTATCTGTGAGTTTTCCCGATTTGAGTGATGACAATCTATCTGATGAGATCCACTATAACTATATATATGCTCCGGTTAAGGAGGGAATTTTTAATAGAGATCTTGATTTCCTCGTAAAGAGGGGGATTTGTACCACGTGATTTATACTTGTTTATCTCATTTATTTACTCTGCCTCATATTTACTTACCTCTTTACTGTACCTGATGTTAATTGACCACTAGTGAGTGTCGATGTCAACCCCTCGTCACTACTCCTCCGGGGTTAGGTTAGATACTTACTGGGTACACGTTGATTACGTACTCATACTATACTTGCCGCATATTGTTGTGCAGGTACATATGCGACTAGTGGCCTTGTGAGAGCAGAGGCGTGTATGCATGCGGGGACTTACGTGAGCTGCATTCCATATTACGACCCGCAGCCGGCAGAGTCTCCTTCAGAGTATTTATATTTCTCCTATCCAAATTTGTATTTCGGACAGATGTTGTATTTTATTTTACATTCCTAGATGATGCTCATGCACTTTTGACCCCGGGTTTTGGCATGATTATGGGTTGATCTATATTGAAATTGTTAAGAATATTATTATTTACACTGTGAATTCCATCTTTTACTATTAAATTAAAGGAAAATATGACTTCAAAAATATTAAAATAAGAACCAAATTAAGTATTTATTTTTGGCTTGACTGACAACGGTGTCCAACGCCATCACGATCTTTAATAGATTTTGGGTCGTGAAAAATATGTTGGAGCTTTCGGAATTGATATGTAAACCTCACAAACTTCCATCATATTATACAGGAAACATCTGTGATTTTATACATATAATACATTTTATAACATGTCTAGTGTTGTTTCCATTATAGAATACCATACAATCTGAGTATACTGTGGGTATAGGTATCCTAATATTCTTTGTATACCACTCTTATTGTACACTTTGTATAATATTATTATTGTTAAACCTGGAGAAAATCAAAAATAGCCAAATTTACAAGTGGTAATTGAAAAATATCCACAATTTTAAAAGTAATCAAAATTTAGCCACTTTTCATGTAAAGATAAATCTGAACGAAAATACTGTTCAAAATCTGAAAAATATTCCAGCATAATATATTAGAATTCCAGTATAATATACTGGAACTCCAGTATAGTTGGTATAATTTAAAGTAAACAGTACATACTGGTATACTATATGTGATGAGTTCCAGTATAATAAATTGAGTATAGGACAAAAAATATCAGTAGTCCCAGTATAATGTTCAGGGTATACCTTTAAGCTGTTTAAATAGGTATACTATAGAGTGTACCTATTATAGTTTGTATAATTTAAAGAAAATTGTGCATACTACTATATCATATGTGATGAGTTCTAGTATAATTAATTGAGTATTGGATAGAAAATTTCATCAGTTCTAGTATAATGTTCAAGGTATACCTTTAAGCTTTTTATATAAGTATAGTATAGATTGTACACTCTTACTTTTGATAAATATATGGATTTCGAAAAGAAAATTCTAGATAACTGGAGCAAAGTATTTTGTAATAGAAGAAACAAAGATTACAGTCATTTTGAGTTCAAATCAAGAAACAAAAAAAATAGGCAGTAATAATATTTTGAGAAACAAGAATCCCGAGCAAATTATTCTGGATTACGGTCACTTTTTTGAATGAGCGCTTGCAACCTTATTGTATATAATCAATCGTTCTTTTTCCTGTATTTTCTTGAATAAGGATGAACTACTGCTGAATATGTGCAATTTGTTTTGTTATGTCCATATCTTTTGCAACGACCACATCTTGATTCCTTCTTGAATTCTGTATAGGAGACATGTCGATTCTTCTGTCTTCTCCCTAGCATAACTTTTGCATCCGGAGGCTTAGTGATTTCTGATTTAATAGTATCTGGTATAACCCATATAGTTGAATCATCTACAAAATTTACTTGCCCTGCATATGTTTTCAACCAAAAGTCCTTGTATAATAGGCAGAGTAGAAAGCCGATTTCTTTTGATATATGGTGTCAATTGCAGCAATTGCATGTTCACAGGGTGTCCCATCTAGCTGAAATTAAGAACAATCTCATGTTCTCTTGTCTAGATCAACAATAAATTCCATACCTCCTTTTGATCAATGGGCAATACTCTAAATGTAAAAGTTGGTTTAATTTTGTCATTCAATGTTTCTTCTACCCAGTTTGATATTTCACGGAAAGTTTCTTCTACTGCTGTTCTTCTTTCATAGAACCAGATTTGCAAGTTTTCTTGTATGAAATCTGTCACGACCCCAAATCCACTAGTCATGATGGCACCTAACCCAACCCGCTAGGTAAGCCAACTAGTAACTATCCAATTTCAATGATATTAACAAGACAAATAAACGATAGTAATTTACTAAATTTTATACATTTTCGAAGGACTGGTAGTACAAATCATGAGCTTCTAAGAATAGCATTTACAAAGCTGAAATGAAAAAAATACATCGTCTGTTTGAAAAGTACATAAACAGAGTTTTATAGATCTAAAGCTACCACGAACAAGGGGCAGCTACAACCGGGATGCAGGTACATCTTCAATCCAGCTCCCATCGAACAGAGCAACATCAGCGACCAACATATGCACGCAAGGTGCAGAAGTGTAGTATGAGTACAACCGACCTCATGTATTCAGTAAGTAACAAACCTAACCTTAGGTTGAAAGTAGTCATGAGCTAACACAAGGTTGGGTACAATACCAATATTCCACAACAGTTCGTAACAGCATAATACAGGTAATAAAAGAGGTATCTCAGAGAAAACTCAAATCTTTTACCAAATATGCAAAAATACGAGTAAGTTTGAAAATCGTGACTTTTCCCAAAAGTCCTTTCAACAATAAGTAGATGTTTCATATTTCAGATAGCATGAGGAAAGTACGTCTCTATGCCTAAATGTCAAGATACAGGTAAAATCATAAATGTCCCAAAACTGGGTAGTAGAAGGAAATGCATCTCTATGCATGTATCTCAAGTACGCATATCAAATGCAATGCATCTCGATGATGAGCTCGTATACTCACACTCTCATAGTATTCAATCTCACTGTCTTGCATCCTCTCTCACTATGCTCAATGCCCAGCACACTCAATCACTCAACGGTGTACAATACTCACAGCAGTGTGCAGCCCGATTCACAAATTTATAGTCGACTACGCCGACTGGGGTGTGCAGACTCCGGAGGGGCTCCTTCAGCTCAAGCGCTATAATCTGCACGGACAACTCACGTGCTGCACGGACAACGCACGTGCCATAATATCAATATCTGGATCCGCGCGGACAGCTAACGTGCTGTACGGATAACTCACATGCTATAGTATCAATATCTGGATCTGCACAAACAACTCAGGTGCTATAGTATCAATATCTTGATCCGCACGGACAACTCACGTGCTATAGTATCAATATCCTCACAAATAGGTCCCCGGCCTCACGTAGTAATCAATGTAATCAATCTCTCCCGTCTCACTCACGAGCTCAAAATGTCATGAAACTAGCCCGACAACAATGATATGATATATCAATAAATTACAACTGGGACTGAGATATGATATGAATGCATGAATATGACTGCGTACGAAATATCAATGAAATCAGTGAAATGACAGGAAGAAGCGACCACTATGGGTCCCAACAGTATCGGCATCAAGACTAAACATGATATCTAGCACGATTGACAACTCAATTACTTTATCACATGGTGAATACACGGACATCAATAAAGTAGGACCACTATACAGTGCCATGGAAACAACAGAGTCCCAATTCACATGGCGCACGCCCACACGCCCGTCACTTAGCATGTGTGTCACCTCAATACCAATCACATAACACGTATTTCAGGATTTTATACCCTCAGCACTAAGTTTAGAAGAGTTACTTACCTCGAACGAGCCAACACCAATGCCGAGAAAGCCAAGCGACGCTCCAAAGTTGCCATCATACGCGTAGCGACCTCCGAATGGCTCAAAACTAGCCAAACGCAACTCCAATACATCAAATAAAGCACAAGGACACAATTACAAATGATAAGGATCGAAACTTTATTCAAAACCCAAAATCGGCCAAAGGTCGCACCCGGGCCCGCGCCTCGTAACCCAACAACACTTACAAAATCCGACAACCCATTCAATTACGAGTCCAACCATACTAGTTTCACTCAAATCCG
>AWOL01S0007299.1:15768-139322 GCA_000715115.1 Nicotiana otophora
TAATATTGGATCTTGGATAATTAATGATTTTGGATAAGTTTGGTATGCCTTCCCAAACGTGGCAGCAAGTGACAAGGATCAAAGACCTAACATTATGACTCTTATATATGAGTTAAAGGTGGCACATATATATATATATATATTATGTGGCTTAGTCACCTTGCAAGGTGGGGCCCACAAACCCACAATGATAAGGGGTCTTCTTACCTCATTAAGGGATGTATGTTGCTAAAGTAACAATGGAATCTCTTTAGCTCACAAAAATGGAGATGTTTTACATCTACCAAGCAATGGATTTTCAGCAAAAGAAGTTATACTACGCAATGTTATAGCAACGGGATTTTGCGATTATAAGGGAGTACGGTGCAATCTTTCGCAAGAATATCATTCAGAATTTTCCCTTACTTCGATCCGCCGTTGCATGTTTTCACAAAAGAAATGTGTTAGAGGGATCGTCAAGAGAATCGGCTCAGGTATGTTAAGGCTATCCCTTATTTTCCTTTGGCATGATCTATACGACACAAACGAAATGAGCAAATGGACAACATCCATAAATAACTCTATTCATAGAAGTATTAGAGGGGCCTACATTCTTGATTGCCCGTATGTCTAATTATTCTATCATCTGTTCATGGGTCTCAGAAAATATGTAAGTTGATAAAGTATATTTCATGATATTAATCAGAAGTATAATGGGCTTATGACATTCCGAAAGATTTTATTGACGTACTTTTCATGCATTGCATTCATTTATACATGTATATTTATCCCTGACCAGATGGTGTTATATACGCGTATTTATATGTATATATATATATATATATATATGGGATATGGAAAAAGGTTACGACATTATATACGCACAACCACCTGATCAGCTGGTAAACGTTGATATTTGCCCACAGTGGCCGAGATGATATGACGGGATGCCCTTAGAGGCTTGATGATGTTATGAGCGCATATACCCATGCATGGTATGTCATGTTTACGCATATGCATGATATTACAAGTATTAAGTGTTTCACAGAGCTATTCAAACATACATGTCGAGTCTTTTAATCCATGTTTTTCTTATTTCTATTGTTTACTAATTTTCATTCCTTACATACTCGGTACATTATTTGTACTAACATCCCTTTGCTTGGGGATGCTGCGTTTCATGCCCACAGGTCACGATAGACAGGTCGAGATTCCTCCAAGTAGGCTATCAGCTCAGCGGAAGATGTTGGTGCACGCCATTTACTTCGGAGTCGCTTGTTTGGTCAGTATGATTTAGACGTGTATTATTTGGTATGGTGGGTCTCTGTCTCGACCTTTATCACAATTATATATTTTTAGAGGCTTGTAGATAGATGTCATGTACATAAAGGATTGTATGGCCTTGTCGGCCTATGTTCAGTGTACGAGTAGTTATTTTGGGCTTATAGACCCGTATGTCTTATGCATAAGTTTATATTTCATGTGGTATTCTACTTATCTCACGACAGCCCCTCCGGCTCAGTTATAGGATGGATGGTTTGAGCGCACTATTCAGATATTGGAAGATATGTTACGCGCTTGTGTTATCGATTTTGGGGGTTCTTTGGATCAGTTTCTGCCGCTAGAAAATATTGCCTATAATAACAGCTACCAATCGAGCATTCAGATGGCTTCGTATGAGGCTTGATATGGGAGACTGTGTCAGTCTCTGGTAGGTTGGTTTGAGTGAGGTGAGGCTAGGCTATTGGGTTCTGACTTAGTTCATGATGCTTTGGAAAAAGTTAAATTCATTCAGGATCGAATACGATAGTCTAGACAGAATAGTTATGCTGACCGGAAGGTTTGTGATGTTGCTTACATGGTAGGAGAGAAGGTACTACTCAAAACATCGCCTACGAAGGGTGTTATGCAATTCGGGAAGAAGGACAAGTATAGTCCTCGGTATATCTAGCCTTTTGAGGTACTCTAGACGATTGGAGAGGTGGCTTATAAACTTGCATTACCGCCTAGTCTATCGAGTGTTCATCTAGTGTTTCATGTATCTATGCTTTGTAAATATGTCGGGGATCCGTCTCATGTTTTGGACTTTAGCACAGTTCACCTGGATGTTAATTTGACTTATGATGTGAAGCCGGTGACTATTATGGATCGGCAAGTTCGAAAGTTAAGATGAAATAACATAGCCTCAGTGAAACTGCAGTGGAGAGGTCAGCCAATCGGAGAAGCTACTTGGGAAACTGAGCGGGAGATGCAGAGCAAATATCCACACCTATTTGACACTCCGGGTATAACTCTAAACCCGTTCGAGGACGAACGTTTGTTTAAGTCTGGGAATGTAACGACCTAACCGGTCGTTTTGAGTATTGCTTCCCCGTTTCCCCATTTACTACTTATTCTATGTTCAATTATAGTTATGTGACTTGTCGGGGAGGTTTCAGAATGAATTGGAACATTTAGTTCCAAGATTTAAAGCTTAAGTTGAAATAATTGACAAAATGAAGAGTTATGTGTAAATGGCCCCGTAATAGAATTTTGATATTTCCAATAGCTCTCTATGGTGAATTCTGACTTAGGAGTGTGTCCGGATATTTATTTAGAGGGCCGTAGTAAACTTTTGCTTGAAATGGCAAAAATAGGAAATTTAAGTTTGGAAGTTTGACCGGGTAGTTGACTTTTTGATATCAGGGTAGAAATTCGATTCTGGAAATTTGAATAGGTATGTTATGTCATTTATGACTTTTGTGCAAAATGTGAGGTCAATCGGATTTGATTTGATAGGTTTCGGCATCGAATGTACAAGTTGGCATTTGTTAGTTTTCATTAGGCGTGAATTGGGGTATAATTCGTGTTTTTAGCGTTGTTTGATGTGATTTGAGGCTTCGACTATGTCTGCATTATGTTTTAGGTCTTGTTGGTGTATTTGGTTGAGGTCCAGGGGGCATAGGGTGAGTTTCGGATGGTTAACAGATCGAAATTTGGACTTCGAGTTTTGCTGAAATTTTTTTGGTGCATCCTTAGTGATTTCCTTCTATGCGATCGTGTACGAAGGTCCGCGGTCGTGCATGCTAAATTGGACAACTTGAATTTTTGTTCTATGCGATCGTAAGATAAAATTATGGGAGGGGAAAATTATTCTTCGTGATTGTGTGAGTTGGTCCGCGATCGCATAGTGGAAATAACTGGGTAGCAGAACTTATGTTATGTTCGTCTCATTTTCTATTTTTGACGATTTGGAGCTCGGGGAGAGGCGATTTTTGGGAGATTTTCAATGGAAACATCGGGGTAAGTGCTCTTAACTCAATTTTGGTCAAATTACCCGAATCTATAGTTATTTTTAGCATTTAATTGGTGTTTTAAATTGAGGTTAAATTGAAGATTTGAGGATTGAGTTCATGTTCGAATTTGGTAAATTTTGTATGGTTCGACACGGGGTTGGATGGGCGTTCATATTTTGTTACCTTTGTCGGGTTCCGAAATGTGGGCCCTACTGGCAATTTTTGAGTGAAATTTTGGATTTTTTGGAAAATTTGTAATTTTATATGGAATTAATTCTTATAATTTGTGTTGACTGTATTGAATTAATTGTGACTAGATTCGAGGCATTCGGAGGCATGATTCGCGAGGCAAGGGCATATTGGAATAAAGAATTACACGATTTGAGGTAACTAACATTTCTAAACTTTGTTCTGAGGGTATAAATTCCCGAAATTATGTGTTATGTGACTGGTTTGAGGTGACGCATACGCTAGGTGACGGGTGTGTGGGCATGCACTGTCGAATTTGTGATTTAATTGATTCTGTGAAATTTCATAATTAAATAATCATGTCATTATGCACATATCCTTCACATGTTAAAGGAATTGAGCTGAGACTTATATTAAAGCTTATGTTTAGACTACGTACTGATATTTTTGGGACCCGCAGAGGTCGCGATGTTGTTGAATTAATTGTTTGAAACTTTAATTTATACTAGTCACATCTATTATTTGCATATCATATCTCACTATATGTTGCCATTCATGTATACATCATATCATTTTGTCGGGCTGATATTCATGACATTGTGAGCCCGAGAGACTGGAGAGGTTCATGACTAAGTGAGACCGAGGACCTGATTGTCAGTTATATTTGTGCGATGGGAATGCACGCCACAACATGTTCTATTGATTTAGGCCTGAACCTGGTTTATTATATCGCTTGGCCTGAAGGAGCCCCTCCGTAGTCTGCTCCCCACACAGTGAGCGCATTGGATATTATATTTGGGATGGAGTTGCCTGGAATGGAGTTGCCATATATATTCACATTTGGGATGGTGTTCCCAGGGCATGAAGTTGCCTTATTTATTTATATTTGGGATGGAGTTGCCTGGAATGGAGTTGCCATATATATTCACATTTGGGATGGTGTTCCCAGGGCATGAAGTTGCCTTATTTATTTATATTTGGGATGGAGTTCCAAGGGCATGGAGTTGCCTTCTTTCATTTATATCTAGGATAGATTGGCCATATGCAATATTGAGTGACTAACTGTCAATTGCTATTTATATTGAGGGATGGATCTTCCGTGGGCTGGACCTAGTCGTACAGTACTAAGTGATTGAGTACTCTCATAGTGTGAGTACATGATGCTTCCATGGTAGTATACCATATACAGCATGTACATTGTCATGTAGATATAAAGATGTCATATTCCTCATATCTTACAAAGTTGATTTATTTTACTTATACTGAGTAATCTGTTGAACTTGAAAATATGCCTACATTTTTGTACTGTTATTTCATATTGGACTGTACTTGTTGAGCTCACCACTACTTTCAGCTCAAAGGTTAGTCTTGTTACTTATGAAGTACATGGGGTCAGTTGTACTCATACTACACTCTGCACTTCGTGTGCAGATCCAGGTACTTCCGGATACGACGGCTGCTAGGGTTCAGAGAATAACTGTTGGAGATTATCGAGGTAGTTGCTTGGCATCTGCATACCTTGACTCTCGATTCTTTCAGTTATTTGTACTGTTCCGTATTTCCAGACAGTGTTTTATCAGTCAGACTATGTCATCATTTAGATGCCCATGTACTCAGTGACACCGGGTTTTGGGAGTGTATTTCTATATGTATTTTTGGGATTTTTTATTAAATCTAAATATTATATTTTCAATCGTAAAAGAAGTTGTGATTTATTGAGGTTGTCGGCTTGCCTAGTAATGAGATAGGCCCCATCACGACAGGTGAGATTTTGGGTCGTGACAGTGTCACATGTTGATTGGGTGAGTATTTATGAGATATATATGTTTCCTACATCATTAGTATTGTTGGGAAGGTTTAGAACAAGGTTCTAGTTGACATAAAGATAGTTACCAGTACTGGGTTGGATTATGGGCAACTATTGTGGCCGGTGGTGTAAATAAGGGCTGATGGGTGATGTGTTTCATCATGTGGTTATACCTTGTTGATTTATGAAATAGTTTTTATAGCAGGTTGCAGTTGATACAGTGTGTTTATGTGAAGATCGGGGTTTTGGTGAAATGCTTGGATGTTGAAATTAGGTTCTAAGTCTTATTAGTATGGGTGGAATGAATAATCTTAAGTTGAGGTGGTAGTGTTAGGCTTCTGAAGATTGGGGTGATGTTGGATCACCCATGAGAATGTGTATGGTAATTTCATTCAGTGATTTGATGACTTCAAAACGGTTCTTGGCATGTTCGAGGACGAAATTAGTTTATTAAGAGGGGGAGAATGTAACGACCTGGCTGGTTGTTTTATGTATTGTAGCCTCGTTCCTCTATTTATTGTTTCTTACATGTTAATTTGTGGTTACGTGACTTTCCGGGGTGGTTGGTTTGGTTTCGGGTGTGTTTCGGAGTGAATTGGGACACTTAGTCCCAAAGTTGGAAGCTTAACTTGAAAGAGATTACCGGAGTTGAGTTTTGTGTAGATGACCCCATAACGGTGTTTTAATTTTTCTGGTTGCTTCGAATGGTGATTTTTGACTTAGGCACATGTCCGGATGTGAATATGGAGGCCCATAAGTGGTTTTTACATAAATGGGCAAAATTTGGAAAGTTAAAGGTTTGGAGGGTTTATACGTTTGACCGAGGGTTGACTTTTTTGATATAGGGCTCAAATTATTATTTCGGAAATTGGAATAGGTCATTTAGTTCATTTGGGACTTGCATGGAAATTTTCAAGTCATTTTGAGGTGTTTCGGCTTGTTCGCCGTTAAATTTGCATTTTGAAATGTTCATTAGTTCATTAGGCTTGAATTGGGACACGATTCGTGGTTTTGGTGTTGTTTGATGTGATGTGAGGCTTTGAGTAAGTTCGCATTGTGTTTTGGGATTGGATGGTGTGATTGGCCAAGGTCCCGGGGGCTTCGGGTGTGTTTCAGATGGGCTTTTGACCATTTCTTCGTGTGTTGTTGGAACTTTTGATTTCTATGATCCTGGTATCCCTCTTCACGATCTCGAAGAATGTGTTGCAATCGCGTAGATTCTTCGCTGGTAGGTGGCTTTTTGCTCTTCGCATTCGCGAAGATAAGGATGCGTTCGCAAATCCTTGGGGTGTTTGTTCCTTGTGAACGCGAGTGTGGGGACGCGTTCACGTAGAAGGAAGGTGAGGTCGTGCTGTGGAACGAGTTTTTCATCGCGATCGCAAGGACGGATCCGCGAACGGGAAGCCTGGGGATGTTTGGTCAACGCAATCGCGTCAGTAGTCTCGCGTTCGCGTAGGAGGTTTATCATGTTGGTGAAATTTGTTCTTCGCAATCACGAAGGCGACCGCGAAGGGTAAAACAGTTGCACCCCATGTTTTTGTACGTAAAAGTACATCGTAAGTCAGCTGATGTATGCTCGAAAATTAGATCATCTTTTAAAGTACATAATGTAAGTTAAACATGTTACTTTTGATGTTGCAATTATTTAAGATCACGAATTGTAAGTACCACGAGGGTCTGAAGGATTAGAAGCTAAAATAATCGAAGAAAATAAGTTTCATCGAAACGCGAAGTTAAGAATGCTATAATCCGTAATTTGGGGTTAATACTAGGTTCATTAACATGATAAGGAGGTGATATTATTAGGTATTTTAGTCATATTATAGTCATGTGTTATTTTGTGAAGTCAAACGAGCTAGGAAACAAAAGTCGACAAACGTTGTCGCAACTTACGCTGATAATGTTACACAAATATTAGGTCTAATGTTACGTTGATATTATAGTCATGTGTTATTTACAGGGTGATCCAAAACCAAATTAAATATATTCAAGTCTAGTTTCCAACGCATTAAACCATTCGTCGATACGACATCGGAGTATACAGATGTTCGGTTTTTTACAAAACTGCACAAGTAGCTCCCTTTGGGACCCACAAGTGCGGTTGAAGTTTATCTTGATATAAAAAGTTGTAGCCTTCGTCTCTAAGGCTCATTTCTACCAAAATCAGACCTGAAAAGTCTCTTTAGACATCCTAAATACATCATTAGGGTTTTTAAGCAATTCCATCATACGCACTTCAAAATCAAGACGCAAACACATCAACGCGATACTTACGATATAGATAAGACTTTGCCACCCCCCTTTCTCCTTATAACTCATTTTTTAGATATATCTTAGTGGTTAAGGAAGATTTTCACCTTTGTATTTTACTTATACAAGAATAAGTAAGGTTTAGATAAAAGGGAACAAGGTTTGAAAGCAAGAACACAAGAGGTTTGTAGGTTTTTGTTTTGTTTTGCATGATTTAGTTTAGCTATGTTCTAGCCTTTTTTCTTGATCTTTTAGGGTTGTTCAAGGGAAATATCATGATGTATTGTATACTTGTATATTATTGAATTCCACATGTGAATTGTGGAAGGAAATAGTTTAGGTTGGAACTTCAAAACACAACAAGAGCAAAAGGGCAAATCCCCATTTGGCCTATGCCATCTAGACTTTCGTTTGTTCTGTTCCTTCGAGGTTTTATGTATACCTAAAGGCCATATGATCCTAGTATATTCGTTTAAGATTACATAAGCTTAATTATCATGTGTTGATGCTTAGATTATTCATATATCATATTTAGACTTTCATATCACAAGTTAGCCACTACGGGTCGACATTATATTCACAATTCCGTTTTGTCGATCATTTGACACTATTGTGGATAACTGGATCTACTTTAGCTTGATGTTATAATCTTGGCCATGTATCCATTCCCATGTATATTGTGGTTCTTGATGTTATTTTTGGGGATCATCAAGTTTTAGGGGAAACTCTGCCGAAAAGTTTGGAAATTCGAAGAGTTTGACAAATCTTGAGTTCCTTGGCTCTAAATTGATTATAGAGGCATCATAATGAGTTAATTATCTTAGTATCGCATGTACATACTCAGTTTCTCCCTAAAATGGTGATAGGATCCTCTGTCCAGCTTATGGACAACGAGTGTCAAATTACGTTTGTGATTCTGTTTATGGTTTCCTTCATGATCTCTTGAGTCCATATGATGTTGCCACATGTCTTATGCGTCATAAATCCTTACATTGATTATGCTTGAGGGATATATCTCATAACACCAGCAAGGCGTATTGATTATATGCTAGGGGAGATAGCCCGTAACTCCAGTGAGGCCTATTAGATTTCCTTCTACCCAGACTCATCCATGAATAAATAGGATACATATTTTCATTAATCATACAATAAGATGATCATGTCTGCAATACCAATTTCTTACCATAAATTACTTCATTGTAAGGTCTCAAAACACACACACACCTTTATGGTTCAAAGTGGAACAAGTGATATAATCACAACACAACTTGTTTATCATTCCCAACACCCATATACAACCCACACTTAGTCTACGGAGCATCTACAAATACCAAAGCGTGCAATGATAGTGCCAGCAACAAGGCTCTGGCTATACCTCAAAATACGGTAACACATACTAAACAAAAGATGCACAACCCCGGAATGAGATGGGGCGCACCAAGTCAGCTGGGAAGAATGAGCACTGCAATCATTGGTCAGTATCCTTCATCGTGGAACCGCCTGCATCCATTAAACATGCAGCACCCCCAGCAAAATGGACGTTAGTACATGTCGAATAGTACTAATATGCAAACGAAACACCAATTTAAGAAATCAGAAATACAGTATGAATATGATGAATCAAGGCAACAATAGAATAGCATAGATAGTTGTTTAAACCAAAGCAAGATCATCAAGAGATATCATTAACATTTATAGAATTTAAGATGAGATCCTCTGTAAATATTTTCACATAAAGAGGCCCCGCCGCCTCACCTTAATGTATGCAGGTGGAGGTGTAAGCACAATACCAATTCTATACTCAAGCTGCCCTGCCGCCTCACCCCAATGTATGCTGGTGGAGGTGTAAACACAATACCGATGTTCACACAAATGGCCCTGTTGCCTCACCCCAATATATACGGGTGGAAATGCATCAACGATACCAATACCTACACAAAGCGTCCATGCCGCCTCACCCCATTATATATAGGTGGGTGGTGGTGCAACAACAATGCCAAAATCATACACAAAGCGGCCCTACCTCCTCACCCAAATATAATTGCGGGTGGAGGTGTAGCCCCAATCACAATCTCTACACAATTTGGCATAATAATTTTTCACATAAATCACGATTTGGAATCATAACGCGTAGATGCACAATCCATAATTGGAAACACATCCTCAATTTATATACAATATGATAAGAGCATTTGAAACACAAATTGAAAATATATCTTTGTCATAAAACTTATTCGGAATACTCAACTTATAATAAATAACGTGGAACTTACAAGGATATTGAGGTTCCAATTCTTAAAGAAGCGTTTAGCCAACATACCTCAATTAAACTTCCTTAAATGCTAAAATATTCCGGAATTCTTAGCAACTTCAATCTATTTTAGAAATATAACAAGTTGAACAAAAATTAGGAAGATGATCATGGTTATAGCTCACTTGAGCATTTTATCAAACACTAAGTGTGCATTAAGATTTTCAGGTCCTATTATGGAGGGTTCCACATCCCACAACCTATTCCTTATCATTTTTAGTACAACAATATACCTACACCCCTTTGATAACACATGCATGTAAAATAAACAACTCTCTTGCCCAAAGATTATCTTGCTAATTACCCATTTTAGCTAACTTCGAAATTAGGGTTATGGTGTAGAATCTTACCTCTAGGATGAAGACCTAGTGAGTTTTACTTGTTAATCTTCAAAGATTCGAGAAAAAATTGAAGGAACATTTGTTAAAGATCACTCTCTCACTCTAAAAATGTTAGATTTTAGCTAAAAATGGGTATAAATCGTCTATTTAATGAAGTAGGATCGGGTTATAAAAACCCAAACATGAAGCTCCGGAATAGGGTATGTGGTCGCATATGCGAACGCAGAACTGATATGCGGTCTCATATGCGATCGCAGAATTGGTGCCTAAAAAACATGAAAACTTCTGCCTGAGTCTACGGTAGTTATGCGGCCCGTATACCTGTTCTGCCACCGCATAATGCACCATAGATTTGGTCTACGGTCGCATAATGCACCGCAGAGTTTTGCCCAAACTGCCTCTCCCCTGCTTCATTTTCCGACCATTATGCGGTCCATAGAGTAATTCTGCGGCTGCATAGTGGGCCGCAGAAATACATTTTTCTACCCAAATCTTCCCTTCACTTTCCAGTGTATTGTTCAAACCAAAAAGTTCGAGCCACGGTGAGATTTTACAGGGCCTAGTCTGGTACCATGAAACATTATTTTTCTTTTTCAAAATTTTACGGGGCGTTACTTTCTCCCCTATTTAGGATCATTCGTTCTTGAATGAGGGTCAAATTCCGTCATTAGCATTCAATGTAACTCAATTGTTAATTCACACACACCAGTAGTTTCAAAATTTGGCTAACTCCCCAAATTTCCAAAACTTTGACTTAGTATCCCTTGTAACTGGGCCTATCTACCTACTAGACAACCCCAGAAACACATCCTAGCAACATATACGTAATCCAACGACGTAACATAACACAAAACAACACCATCTGTGGCCTCACAAGCAATATATTACTAGAGAGGAACACCCTTAACGTCAATTTGTACAAATGATACATAATTCATAGAAGGTAATCCTTAGAATTTTCATAGAACTTTATAAATACATGGCTATTCAAACAAATAAGGATACTTTTTCTTCATTTCATCCTCGGCCTCCCAAGTAGCCTCTTCAACCTGTTGATTTTGCCATAGCACATTCACGGAGGCAATTTCTTCATTTCTCAACTTTCGGACTTGCCGATCAAAAATAGAAACTAGAATCTCTTCATACGTACATGAAACACCGGGTGCACTAATGACATCTCAAACACGTAAGCCTTGTCTGGCACCATGAAACATTACTTTTCCTTTGAGAAATTTTACGGGCCTTACACCTGATTTGGGGGACATAGCCCGTAACACCGGACAGGTACCAGTTCAGATAGTAGTCCAGATTAGTTTCTAGTTTATACTCTTGTTTAGCTTTCAGCTTGTATTCAGATTTCCAGCTTACAGTCATATATTAGTATGCTTTACATATTATTTCCACCCTACATACTTTGTACATATCGTACTCACGTCCTTTTTTAGGCGTTGCATTTCATGTTGCGTATGTATCGATAGATCAGCATTTTAGTCACATCAATAGGCCATCCACCAGTTGCTGAAGTCACTTCGATTACTCCCGGAGTTACTTATCTTTATGTGTACAGTCAGCTAGTTTGGGTATCATGGGGTTGTGTTCCATCCAATACTTGTTTAGTTCAGTACTCCTAGAGTCCTGTATATATGCACTTATACAGTTAGTATGTTTCTATATGTTAGATTTTGTTAGCATTGTCAACGTTCCACATTGTACAGTTCTTATCGGTTATGCTTATGCTTTTAAAGTTTATCTGTTTATATTCATCACTAGCACATTATCAATAAGTTTAGTGATGATCAACACCTAGTGTCTGTTATTCATCGTGACCTTAGGCTGGGTCGTGAAAAATATGGTATCAGAGCAAGGTTCGATCCTATGGTATCTGCAGGCCATGTCTAGTAGAGTCTTATATATTGATGTGTTTTACACCACACTTATAGAAAGTAGGCTACAAGATATTTAGGATGGTTCCTTTTCTTTCTGGTCTATATTGTGCGATAGAACTGAGTCGTATGTATTCGCTCCTAATCTCTATCTTATTTATGTTCTCAATGATGCCTATCAGTACTAGACAACATGCATCAGCCACTAGTACGGGTCAAACTCGTCGGAGATCATGGTTTCTATTGAGGAGGATCCGTCCGAGTATCCATATGAGTTATTTGTTCGAGTAGTTTTGATTCCACCAACAGCAAATGGGGTGAGAGGAGTTCGACCTCACCAAGGCCCATAGTTTTCGTTATCAGGGCTAGTTGACCCCATAAAGGGAGTGGTGTACGGATTGGCATAGCCGAGTCACCCCAGGCTCAAAAATATGTTAGGGTATTTACGGACACTAGCTCTTCTGATGAGCCAGATAGTTTATACTGTTCGGAGTGCGTTAATCAGGGTTCGTCTATGTATGTCATGGGATATGCGAATGAAGAGAAGAGTTGTTAGGCCAAGAGGATGATGTTGTTGATAAGGATGTGAGGATTCCGCTTTGAAGTGTGTTTGATCGAAGCTTTCATATAGGATCGAATGTTATTCTAGGAGCAAAAGACTGTGATTTTAAAATGTAAAGGGGGGACCAAAGCAGAAGTAACAGGACCGCAACGCTGCTCTACCATGCTAATAAGATATGGGTTTTAGTTCAGTTTACAAAGAAGACCTTGGCAATATTTACATATGTCTCTAAGATTTAACATTAGGGGACTAAGAGAGGAGAGGGGAGGGACCTAGCACCTTAAGAAGTTAGAACTCTAATGGCTCTAATGCCCTAGGGAGGAAACCATGGATAGTACACAACATTTTGGGGACGTTAGAATAATGGAATAGAAAGTTAAGAATTCGGTTAATAAGTTTACAACCTAAAGGTGTCAGTGCCTAATAGATTGATTGACAGACTCATAGGTGACGAATGGATTAGGAAGTAGTTTTAAGGAGGGAGTGTGTCCTAACCCCATGAGAGCCCGATAGTTGTTTCATTGGAGTATAGCCCAGGAAGGTATATACATTTTGAATTGCTGAGTATGTCATGTAGATCTGGCAAGTTTAAACATTCAAGGACTAATGTTTCTAAGGGGGAGGGGGGGATGTTACATCCCGCATTTTTGTACGTTAAGGTTTTATCCTAAGTTAATTGACGTAAGCTCAAGAATGAGATTACTTTTGAGGTTATACGTATTTCAGCCATTTATAACTAGTGATAGGTAAGGGTCGTGAAGTTCAGAGGATAAACAACCAAAGAAAATGAGTTTTGTTGAAGTTTGACATTTTCGGATAAAATACGGTCAAAGTTATAATACTCCGTATTTATAGACTAGGGCAATACAATGTACCATATGACCAGGATAGTAAGGTTTATAAAGTATGTTAAATTAGTATTTTGAGTGAATTAGGATGAGATTAGGCTGTCATTCTTAATATGAACAGAATCGGGAATCATTAAAGGACTTAGATTTATAGATACAAGATAAGTAGGGAGAGAGTAACGTGCGGTTGGGTAGCAGACCTCGGTAATAATAAATCGAAGTAAGTGTTATGGTATAATATACCCTACCAAGATACAAAAATTCCATAAAATAATTGAGGATATGAAATACAATATAGCAATAACTATAAGTTCGACAAAGTACCAAGCAAAGAACTTTAGTACACCTATAGATGCCCAGAGGGATAGTTTGTCATCGTTATGATATGTTCACAAAGTGAGGCTTATAATGATTGGATTAAAGCTGGAGGAAAAAGGAGAAAAAGGTTGCATAGGTGTGCGTACAAGGACATAGTCGTACAAGCTGCTTCATAGAAGATAGCAACAACTGCGATATTGGAAGAATTCTTAACACATGTCGTGATGTGAGAAAGAGGCATGAAGGGGGTAATGCCCTGGTCGTTGGATTTATTCGCAAAACAGTTGGCTAGATTGAAAGGACAGTATAAAATTATTTGTATGCTTTATAGGTTATGAGTCTGATAACCTCATCAGTCAATATTTGAGGATGAATGTTCCAAAGGGAGGAACGACGTTACACCCCACGTTTTCCTGTGTAAAAGTACGTCGTAAGTCAGTTGATGTATGTTCGGAAAGTAGATCATCTTTGAAAGTACATAAAGTAAGATAATCATGTTACTTTAGAGGTTACAAATATTTAATATAAGTACCAAGATGCTAAACAAATCAAAGAAAATAAGTTTTGTGGAAACGGCAAGTTGGGAATGTTATAACCCATACTTTTTGGATCATAATTGGGTGATTAATATGATAAGGAGGTGGTATTATGAGGTATTTGAGTCATATTATAGTCGTGTATTAATTAGAAATCAAACGAGTTAGGAAACAAAAGTGGACAAAAGTTGTCGCAAGTTACATTCATAATTTTACTTAAAATTTAGGTCTAATGTTACATAGATTTTCTCTTAATGTAACTGGAATTACGGGGTGATTGTAAGGCCCGATTACAATTTCTCTTAAGGATTTAAGATTTTAAAGGATACCTATGGGATATAACCACATCATTTTGAAATGAAAATAAATGTTTAAGGTGTGTTCGATCATACTAAGGAGTTTTGTGAATGGCAAGAATTTGTGTGGAACAAGTTGGATACATTAAATGGAAAGGATGTCTTAATTAGCACAAGACCTGACTTCAAACGAATGCCACTCTAAAAATATAATAACTTAGGTGGTACTATACCTACCAAATTAAAGACCTTTGTGTCTAGTTTCCAACGCATCAAACCGTTTGTCATTTGGATATTTCTACAGAACGTTATAGCCATTTTACCAGACCTATGCCATATGCACGACTGCGCATATAAGGGGGTTTCTGCCTTATGTGCGCGGCCAGACGTGCGGTCATTTGAGCAGGTGTAGGGCCGCGCACATTGGAGCCTTATAAATACCCCCAAGGCCGAGTAGAGAGATGGGCTAAATCATTTCTTTGAGCTAGGGCTTGCATATCAAGGGGAACCCATCCTATACTTTATTCCCATGAACCAAGGTAATGCTTTTGGAGTAATTTTGAATTGATTACTACTCCTAAACACTTATATTAACTAGGACTAATCTTAAAAATCCATAGATTTCTAGTTAAATCCCCAGATTGGTCAAGAACACTACAAATTGGAATTTTCAAGAGTCTCACTACAAGAGGTATGCCTACCATCTCTAACTACTCTATGGTGATTATCTATGTATGAAATATATGTTAGGACTTATGGGATGGTGATTGGAAGCCATAAGTGCCTAACCTGGGTTGTGTTGGTCTTGTAGAGATTGTAAAATGGTTTAATTGATGAGATTGATGGTTTGGGTGTGAAATGTTGGGCATGCGTGTGCTAATGGAAGTTGTGGATGGCCTAGAGATGATGGTAAGGTGAATCATTGGCATGGAAGGTGGTTGTTAGGTGAAAAAATTCCATTGAAGGATGTTGTTGAAATATATTCACGTTAGATGTTTGATAAAAAGTCTAAATGACTTAAAGTATAGAAATTATACTAATATTGATACAAATGTGTTGCATTATTGTAGATTGAAGTTGTTTAGTGTGGTGGACCATCGTAGTACTATTAAGGGACGAATTTCATGTATGTTGGCTAAACTACTCTCTTAGAATTGAATTCCATGATGTTTCCGCAAGTTTCAAGTATGGCTGGCTCAAGTTTCTAATAAATTTGACTATTCCGAATGAACCTTGTGTCAAAAGATATATATATATATATATATATATATATATATATATATATATATATATATGTTCAAAAGGTGTTTCGTATGCACTTATCATATTATGTTATCCTTCGAGAATGTGTTCAAAGTATGATACATGTTTTAAAATGTTATGACTCTTAGTCGTGCTTCAAATGAAAGTCCATTATGCGTAACTTGGAAAGAATACTCCATTCGTCCAAAACTCCTATTGCACATATATATACTTAAGACCTTGATTTCGAATACTCATATTGTCGATAATCTATAAATATGCTTGAAAGTGATAGAAGTGAATTGAAATTGTGTATTGCCCTTTCTGGGAAAAGTATTTCAAGAATAAATGGTGTGTTACTCCTCTATGATTTTAACTTGCGCTTCGTTTGCCAATCATTTTACTCTATTTCTTGGAAAAAAAATCTATTGTGTTTAAAGTCTTCATTTCTAATGAACTTAAAGTTGTGATTTCAAAAATATTATATCTATTGATATTAATGATGATGATACATGAGAGGAAAGAAATGGAAGTGTGGGACATGAAATACGGCCACCCTGCCATGAATAAAGAAACCTGTGAATGGTCAAAAGAGCCAAAGAAATATTGTTGTTATGAGTGGTTGAAAATACTAATTAAGATTTATACAATGTGAAAGATGATAAGATGAATACATTTGTATTTATGTTACCTTGTGTGCAAAAACAAAAACAAATATTTTTGGGAGTATCATTAGCAAACCGAGGAAGGGTGATTCATACGGCCCACGCCTGAAACTACACGTGCTGGTGTAAGGGTGGATTGTGGTGGATTGTGATTATTCCCCTTATATGGTATGATATTGATATTAGTTGTGAATTGGAAAGTCAAGCCACATGACATATGTGGGAACTCGGTCTAGCCGATCGGGTGGAGATCGGACGCCATGTTGCGCACATGGTGGTACTATTCTTGGTAACACCTTTTTTCGCATCACATGTCAAACCACATTTTCCATAGGGAGATGGCCTAGTCGATCGTGCGTGATCAGACTCTGTGATAAAAACACGGTGCTATATCAGTGCTAATGATCTCCCAACGAAAAATATATATTATTTTCGTATTTTTAAAATTGTTATGTTTTAACTTGGCATTCGGATATCATTGATTGTTACCTGTTGCTTCCATGTTGTTTCCCCTTCTTTCATTGGCGTTCTATTTTGTAAAAGGACATTTAGCTTTACATACTAGTACTATTTCATATGTACTAATGTCCCTTTTTCCGGGGGCGCTACATCTTCAATGGATGCAGGTAGTTCATCAGCGGGCGGTCTTGATCCTCATTAGCAGTTACTCTATACCCAGCAGGTTTTGGTGAGCCCTACTCTATTCTAGGCTTTATGTGATTTGACGTTGTATTTTATGCTTTGAGGTATAGCCGGAGCCTTATCGCCGGCACTTCCATTATACTCTTCTATTATACTTAGAGGCTCTGTAGACATAGTGTGGGTGGTGTTTGATGTTTAGAATAAAACTAGACGTGTTGGTATTTTGGCAAACATGTTTTTCATCATATCTATAAACTTTTAATATTTTGGAAATCATAAATGAATCTCCTATGAGTAATGGAAAATGAATATGGAACACTTGAATCTTCTCTTGTCTATCACTTGTACTGATTGTTATATTGTTAATGGGAAAGGATGGATAGAAGTCTTCTTTGAGGCTTGATTAACCGGGGTATCTCGGAAACGTTACTTGGGAACATGTTGGATGACTCTTGAAATATGTTATGGTTGTGGAAAGAGGGGGAACAAGAAGAACACATGCCCAAGATTGGTACACCTACCCCGGTCTGACCGATATGTGGGAAGGAACATTTGGTATCATATTATATGTATGCGCAGCAGCATGTTAGGGGTGGCAGGTTTGGCCAATTCCAAAGGCCTACATCGCAAACCGGTAGAGAGATTGTTAGTTTCGCCATAGAGGCTCTGAGGGAGGATAAGGGGGAAGCTTATGGTGTGTGCAAAAAGTGTGAATATCAGGTTAGTGGGGTGACTCAGTTTAGCGGACCTCATCCCTGTTGTGTGAAGTGTAGGATATTTCATTCGGGAGTATGTCATTATGGTACCAATGTATGCTACGAGTGTATTATGAGGGATCACATTCAGAGAGATAGTCATTCGTCTTGTAGATCATGGGAAGGGATGCGGCACAACCAACCAGTTCTGCAGCTAGTACATCCACAATGCCTCTCCCAGCGGGAGGCACTATAACACCCGCAAGGCGTGGAGCAGCTAAGGGTTTTACCAATAGCTCGGGAGGGCCTAACAAGTTTTATGCTATGAGGAGGCATCAAAAGTTGGAGGCTTCTCCAGATGTGGTTACAGGTATATTGACCGTCTAATCTCACGATGTATATGCTATTATTAGCCCGGGTTCCACTTTGTCATATGTCATTCCTTATGTTTCTATGAAATTTGGGATAGAACCAGAACAACTTTATGAGTCATTCTCTATATCCACTCTTTGAACGAGACATATCATTTGTGAAGCCTCTTTATCAAAATTATATTACTTGCAACCTCTTGAGGAATTGATTTCTATATGGATTTCTTTGAATTGAGTCACAAGCCCAGGTTAATAATTCTAACTTGCTTCCCTAAATTCTCCACAAGGGACTATACCTATTGAATTCCTTAGAGAACCTTTTGATGGATAACGTCTACTCCCTTGTGTTTATGCATGCACCGTTGTAAAGTTTACCTATGTGGTATCAAGTACAATGTAAAGCAACTCAGTTTTGAGATCCCTCTTGAGCCACTCTCTCTTTCCTGTGCATGTGACACCTATGGTTTGAATAGTCACTTTTATCCTTTGGTAAATATAGTCACAGATCCTTTTCCCTATCCAAGTAACATAAAAGCATATATCTCAGTACCAATCATATGTGTATATGTCAAGTGAGAGGGTCAATTGTTTGTATAATGTTACCAAATATCCATTGTTTGCCCATCTTAGTATGACTTTTATGGCCACTTAGGACATTCTGCATTAAGTAGGTCACTTTGTTCCTAGTATTGTAGTTGCCCATGATGTGTCCCGGCATTACAGTTTTGGAGTTATTATAGCAGAAATATCTCCAGCTCGTAACAAATGTTCATTTTCTCTTTAAACCTCTGCAACATGTACTGATTGTGTTCCTAAGTTAGTAAACCATTGAGTATGTCATTGTCCTGTGTAGAGGGTTTACTACCCTTAATGTTCCACATCCCTGGGTGGACATGAGTTATTTATCTTTTCCCTCGGAGCATCATATTACCCATTAGAACCTTTCTAACCAATGCATGATTTAACCCCAATATTAAGATGTCCTAGGTACATGGTCTCACTCGTGAAATGTTGGAAATAGATATTCCAGATTATTAGGCACCAATCATGAACATATTTAATTTAAGGGTCAATTTTATCGTATCTCTAGTCCTCTCATATAGGATCAACCATCGCGAAGGAATACGTTGTCGTAATAATAAACCCACTACTGACCAACCTCTTTTTCAGCCGGGTAGTCTTGGGGCAAAGTTTTCTTATGGAAAATACTGCTAAGGGCGTAATGCAACTTCATGTATTTTCCCTACACTTCAGGAGGCAACTGGTGTCATGTACTTGACTATTTCTCCTTAGAGCTTACTAATATCGGGAAAGGAACATATGGAATGGAACAATTGTTACTATCCCTTGCATAACTCGTCTCCTTCCAAGAATAACTGATGCTAACGACTCACCTCTTTTATATCATAGGATCATGTACATGGTTTCAACATTATCCGTGTGTACTACTTAACTCTATACCTCATTTGTCGAATCAATGATGACATCACAATAATTAATCATGTTATCACTATTGGTAGTAACCTTCACATACCTTAGGATATAACCTCATGTAATGCCCTGCTCAGCACATTGATGAATTCATGAACAATTCCAACACAATCTCGAACCCCGTTGTTCCTCCTTGAATTAAATCTACCGATAGTAATGGGTCCATCCTGCCAAAGAGAAAGTATCATTCCATGATCGAACCTATTGGGTAGGAAATCTATGGTCATGTTCATTCTACCACATCCTAGAATAATGGTTGAAGGTCGCCAAGGGTTTAGTTTGGGTGTCCGACATAGAGATTTAGAGTTGAAGGAAGTGAATAGGTTATTCTTAAGAGTTTCTCCATGAATATATTATGTGAATTGTTAATAAAGGTAGAGTAGGTGTAGTGCACATTTGTCCTTGTTGAATCTTGAAAGAAATAGGCCAAACTACAAGTATGATGTTTCCCCATCATTGTCCTCTATGCACCCGGTGCTTCATGTGTCTACATCAAAGAGGGTAATTGGAAGAACTTTTGTCTATCGTTCAGGTGGAAGCTATTGAAGGTAAAGTAGATAATTGGCTCGTGAGAGGTATCATCCTTGTTAGATAAGTCCGGAAGTTGGGATTGCCTCCGTCAAAGTGCTATAGCTAAGTCAGTGAGTCGAGGAGGTTGCCTCAAAGGCCGAGTGTGTTGTGGAAAGGAAATATTCTCACTTGTTTGTAGTGCCAAATAACTGTGGTTCAAAGGGTACTTTCTATCTGTTATGAATTAAATGGGTGCAGTTCATGTCAAGGTACCACTTCTGATAACGTAATGCCCTTAATATTGAGGTCGGTGTTATTAATATATATTTTGATGCTTTGTTGAGTTGTGGATGTGTTATTGGGAGTTGTTTTGGTTGTTCTCTGGCAAGTGGTTAGGCCCAATTACAGGGGAGACTCTGTCGAAATATCTCGAAATTTAAGGAGTTAGCCAAATTTTTGAGATTTAGATGTGTGGATGAAGATTTAAGTCACATTAGGTGTCTGTGGCAGACTCTAACCCTTATTCGAGGGAAAATGATCCTAGGCGAGGAAGAATGTGAGTCCCGTTAAAATTCCCTAATGATTTAAGATTTTAAATTGCGCCAGCGGTATATAAGGATAAAGTATTCGAGTATTAAAGGAGACCTATAGGATAGAACCACATCATTGTGAAATGAAACTATATGTTTAAGGTGTGTTGGATCATACTAAGGAGTTTTGTGAATGGCAAGAATTTGTGTGGAAGACATTGGATGCATTAAGTGGAAATGATGTCTCAATTAGCACAAGACACGGCTTAAAACAAATGCCACTCCCAAAATATATAGACTTCGGTGGTGATGTACCTATCAAATTAAAGCGCTTTGAGTCTAGTTTCCAACTCATCAAACCGTTCCTTATTTGGATATTTCTATAGAAAATTATGACCATTTTACCGGACCTATGCCATATGCATGCCCAGATGCGCGACCATGCATATAATGGGGATTCTGCCTTATGTGCGCAGCCAGATGCACGGTCACTTGCCCAGGTGTGCGGCCGGGCACATAGCAGCCCTATAAATACACCCAAGGTGTAACACTCAGTAAATCCGGATTATTTGTGGATGCGCTAAATGAGTATTAATGTGACCTTTTAGACATGTGAAGTCATATTGGGATGAGTATGGGTGGAAAAATTTATTTTAGAATGAAGATCGAGACTGAGGTGTACAAAATTCAATAGAATCAACTAAGTTGATGGGAGGTCCGTCTTATAGCCTTAAATAGTGCAAGGCTATGAAAACTCATGGCCATAGACAGTGCAAGGCCATAATAACTCAGTGCCACAAATAGTACAAGGCACTGTCCAGGGAATTAACCTCAGCGCCCCAGACAACGCAAGGCACTATAGTTTCGACACCACCATTGGCTCCTTGCAGAGTTATTTCGGAGCCCCGGATGATGCCTCGCACCGGTGAGGTGTATCCGATCTACTTTTATTTTCCTCTTTAATTTTGGGACATGCTCACTTATTTAAAATACCTACCTCATTCCCCCATACCCCAAAACATGAAAACCTACTCTAGAAATGGAAGCTCTCAAGAACCTAACATCCCCAAGGTCCCTCCATCATCCAAGGTAAGTTCTAACGATGATTCTAAGTTAATTTTAATTCTCCAACACCTTATTAACATGGGTATATCCTTCCACTCCTTACATATTCGGTCGAGATACCATTGTTGAGATAGGAAACCCTAGAACTCGAATTCAAGAGGAGTGAACTTCGAAAAGGTAATGCTTCTACTCCCTAATCATTTATAACTATGAATTGATAAGTTTTTTGGAGAATGGTAAATGGGTTTGATAAAGATAACCATAAGAACTAGGGCTTTGGATTGTTGTAAACATTTGGGTGATGAGAAATGGTGTTTCTTACATCTATTTGGGATTGTAGAATCACCTAGAAGTAGTAGAATGAGAACTTGGTGAAGAAAAGACAAATCACTAAGGTCGATGAGGCTTTACACCCATAAGGTGTTTGATAAAATTTCTAAGTTACTAAAATAGGAGCATTAGTGCTAATATTGGTTCCTCTTGATATATATATATATATTTACATAGATTATTGTTGCAAGAGGCGACGAACATCGTGATACTCTTAAAAAGAGCCAGAGCTAAGGTATATGAGGCTAACTAACTCTCTTTATGTTTGGGAATGTTTATAATTCTCCATACATCCTATTCTTCAAGACTGTTATGAGTTTCCTCAGAAAGTAATAATTCCTTAGTCCCATTAATAGTTGTAGAACTTCTATTCTCTAGATAGAATAGTTTCATAATCGTTCAATATCCTACGAGCTTCAGTTATGACAAAGAAATTTATTATGAATACATATCTCAGTCTAGTTCTATTCAGCATTCCAGTATCATGTAACTCAGTATAGTTCAGTAGTTTAGTATTATATATTGAATTATGATTCTCAGTTCCTAATTCTAAATTCCTGAATGTTGCACACCTGTATTTGGGCCTGAGGCGGAAATTTATGCTTTATGCATCTTTGGGCCTGAGGCCGCAGTTTATGCTTTATGCATTTTTAGGCCTCAGACCCCAGTTATGTATATGTATACTTGGGCCTGAGGCCGCAGCTTGTGCACATATATATTAGGCCTGAGGATGCAGTTTAATATTCAGACTAACAAGTGGTTCATCATTCAGAAGAAGTAGTATTCTTATCCTTACTTCCTTTGTTTAGTTCAGTTATCAATTATCATTTCCGTTTCACTTTAAGCAGTTATCATTTAAGTTCTTAGTTAACGATCATTTCAGTATTCAGTTATCAGTTCATAGTTATCACCTCAGTTTCAGTTTCAGTATTTACATTTCTTTCTTTCAGTTGTTTTACATACCAGTGTAATTCAAATATACTGACGTCCCTTTTTGCCTAGGGCCTGCATCTCGCGATGCAGATAACGATTTACAGGTTGATGATTCTGCTTGCTAGGACATCTCATATCAGTTATTGGTGAGCCCCAGTCTTTTCATTAAACAGTTCGCTTTTCATTATTCTTAAGGGAACTGGTATATTAGTTAGAGGGACCGTTACACCCTCAGTAGGTGTAGGGACAAGTGTGGTCTGATCAGTTGTAGTGGAGTCAGGCAGTATAGTAACTGGAGGAATATTCTCACTCCTCGGGTGCTCACCCGCATCATCAATTATAGGATCAACTGTCACTCCTGCATGACATTGACTCGTTGGCCAGTTCTTGTCTTCTTCTTAGGTGCCATGTACTGAAACTTAAAGTAAAGCACGAGTTAAAGAAGGGACAATCTTACAACCAGCTTTATCACACGATCAAGAACATGAAAGAAGGGTATTATTCCTAAATTCCCATGTAGCATCCTTTTTATAGATGTGGTCGACAACACACCGATAATAAGGACTCTACTAGACACGGCTCTAAGACATTGTAGGACACTTTAAAACCTTAGGCTTTAATACTAAGTTAGTCACGCCCCAAAACCGAGGAGCACGACTGGCGCTCAACCGAGTGAACCCGACCGAACAAGCCTGTTTGATTTCCTTCTACCTTAACTCATCCACGAATGGAGATAACACATATTTTCATTGATTAGACAAAAAGGTGTTCACATTTACAGAGCCAATTCATTTCCAATAGGTCATCATTTTTAAAGTCTCAAATGGTCAAGTAATACAACCACAAAATAATGTATATTTTGACTTTCCCAGCACCAATCCACAACCCACACTGTGTCTACGGATCCTCTATAGTTAAAGAAGAGTACTATGATAATGCCGGCAACAAGTCCCCGGCTATACCTCAAACAGAATACATAAAGTACAAAAGATACATGACCCCGGGATGAAGTGGGGCACACCAAGTCAGCTGGGAAGAAGGAGTACTGTTGTCACTGATCAATATCTCCTACTGTGGAACCACCTACATCCATTTACAGATGCAACGCCCCCAGCAAAATGGAAGTTAGTACTGTCGAATACCACTAGGATATATATAACTAAACATCCTCTCAGTAGAATAACAAATAATACAAACAAGATTATCATAATATCAATGAACGACTTAATCAACATCAAACCTCAATTTAGGATCCAGACAGTGTTCAAATTAATTTCCATATCTCATATTGGGAGATTTCTATTGTCGATATTCCATAATTCGCAATACCATTATTCACGATACCAATATTTGCAAAACCAGTACCACCGTACTCTCAGCATGGAGTCCGATCATGACCGATCGGCTAGGCTATCTCATTAGAGACATCAACCACAATTACTCTCAATATCAATACCACCATCTTTAGCATGGAGTCTGATCACGACCCGATCGGCTAGGCTATCCATTAGGGACATCGACCACAATCACAATTTCAAGTACAGTTTTCAGCACAATCACCACCATGTGTGCGGCATGGTGTCCGATCATAACCCGATCGTATAGGTTGTTTTATTCGAGACATCATCCTTTTGTATCAATCATCGCATTTCATATTACTTTCATATCTTTTCACTTAATTGGCACTGGTGGCCATAATTATAAGATCATTCTTGGCACGTTAGCCATATTTAGTATTTCATACTCACCTTTTCACTTTCTAACATCAACATAATCAACAGTAACAACAACAATTCAAATCAAGGCATATAGCACACATGTGAGCAATTACAAGTCTAAGGCACATAGAGATTATTCACAAAATTTGGCATAATATCCTTCGTTTGAACTTGACTTGAAGTCGAAACATTACTAATACACAGCCCATATTTTAACAAATCCTCAATAGATAACATAACATGAATAAAGCATTTGGGATACTTGTTGAACATATATCTTTCATCCCAATCTTACTTGAAATAGCCAATTTTATATGAACCACTCGGGACTTACATAATTCACATGAATATTGTGGGATCCAATTCTAAGAGAAGAGTTTAGCTAACATACTTCAACTGAAGGTTAGGGTGTAGAATCTTACCTCTAGAATGAAGACCTAGTGAGTTTCCCTTCTTAATCTTCCAAAACTTGAGCAAGAATTGAAGAATAATTATTAAAGAATACCTTCTCACTCTAGGGCACTCTCTCTCACTCTAAAATGTCAGATTATAGCTCGAAAATGGCACAAAGAGTGTATTTAACGAAATAGAGTCGGGTTTTAAAACCCCAAAAATGGAGCTCCGGAACGGTTCTGCGGTCGCATATGCAATCGCATAATGGATATACGGACCGCATAATGGTCGCATCCTTGCTGACAAAGCTAATCAAAAATATGTCTGTGTATGCGCTCACTATGCGGTTCGCATAATTGTTATGCGGTCGCCTAATGCATCGCATAACAGTTATACGGTCGCATAGTTGACCGCATAGCTGCTGCCAGATTTTGCCCTCCACTGCTCACTTTTGCAGAAATTATGCAGCTCGCAGAGTGATTATGCGGTCGCATAATGCACCGCATAAAAGCGCTTTTCCGCCAAACATTTTCCTTTACTTTCCCGTGCATTGTTCGACCAATTCGGCGTCACGAAACATTATTTTCTTTTGCAAACTTTTACGGGGCCTTATATTATATATGTTGAAATTTATGATGATGATACATGAGAGGAAATAAATGGAAGTGTGGAACTTGAAATACGGCCATCGTGCCATGAATAAAGATCTTGTGAATAGCCAAAAGAGCCAAGGAAATACTGTTGTTGTGAGTTGTTGAAAATACTAACGAAGATTTATATAATGTGAAAGTTGATAAGGTGAACATGTTTGTATTTATGTTACCTTGTGTGAATAAACAAACAAACTTATTTTTGGGAGTATCATTAGCAAACCGAGGAAGGGTGGGTCATAAGGCCCACACCCGAAACTATATAAGCCGTTGTACGAGTGGATTGTGATTATTCCCCTTATTTGGGATGAGATTGATATTAGATGTGAATTGGAAAGTTAACCCACATGGTATATGTAGGAAGGCGTCCTTGTCGATCGGGTTGAGATCGGATGCCATGTTGCGCACATGGTGGTACTACTCCTGGTAAAAACTTTTTTCGCATCAAATGTCAAACCGCATTATCCGTGGGGAGATGGCCTAGCCGATCGGGCGTGATCGGACTCCGTGCTAAAACTACGGTGGTATATCGGTGCTAATGTTCTCCCAATCAAAAATATATATTATTTTCGTATTATGAAAATTATTATGTTTTAACTTGGCATTTGGGTATCATTGATTGTTACTTGTTGCTTCCATGATGTTTCCCTTCTTTCATTGGTGTTTTATTTAGTAAGAGGACATTTAGCTTTACATACTAGTACTAGTCCATATGTACTAACATCCCTTTTGTCGGGGGCGCTATATCTTCAATGGATGCAGGTAGTTCATCAGCGGATCCTCGTCAGCAGTTACTCTATACTCAACAGGTTTTGGTGAGCCCTACTCTGTTCTAGGCTTTATGTAATTTGACGTTTTATTTTGTGCTTTGAGGTTTAGCCGGGGCCTTATCACCGGCACTTCCATTCTACTCTCATATTGTACTTAGAGGCTTCAATGTTGGTATTTTGGCAAACATGTTTCTCATCATATCTATAAACTTTTAATATTTTGGAAATCATAAATGAATCTCCTTTGAGTAATGGAAAACGAATATGGAACACTTGACTCTTCTTTTGTCGATTACTTATACTGATTCTTATATTGTTAATGGGAAAGGTTGGGTAGAAGGCATCTCTCAGGCCTGCTTAACCAGGGAATCTTGGTTGAGCGCCAGTCGTGCTCCTTGAGGTCGGGGAGTGACAGTGATCTACACACCAATTTGAATATCTACGATTCTAGTTTCCAATGCATTAACCGTTCGTCGATACAACGTAGGAGTGGAGTGGTATTCACGTTTTCACGAGACTGCGCAAGGAGCTCCATTTGGTACCTACAAGGTCAGTTGAAGTTTATCTTGATATATAAAGTTGTATCCTTCGTCTCCGAGACTCATATCGACCCATTTTAGACTTAAAAAGTGTCTATAGATATTCTAAAAGCATCCTTAGGGTTTTGAAGCAATTCATCATGAGCAATTCAAAATCAAGATGTGAACACATCAACGCGATCCTTACGACATATGCAATACTTTGCCATCCCCCTTTCTCGTTATAACTCATATTTTGGTAAGACCTTTGTGGTTAGGGAATATTTTCACCACTGTATTTTAGTTATACAAGCATAATTCAGGGTGTGCATCAAAGGGAACAAGGTTTGGAAGCTATGTGGGGTTTTCATTTCGTTTTCAACATGATCTGGTTTAGCTATGTTCTAGCCTTTTTTCTTAATCTTTTAGGGTTGTTCAAGGGAAATATTCGCATGTATTGTATAATTGATGTAATTCAATTCCATATGTGAATTATGGAAGGAAATAGTTTAGGTTGGAACTTCAAAACATAACAACAGCAAAAGGGAAAATCACCCATTTGGCCTATGCCATCTGGACTTTCACTTGTTACCTTCCTTTGATGTTTTATGTATACCTAAACCCATATGATCCTAATAGATTCAATTACGATTACATAATCTTAATTATCATGTGTTTATTCTGAGATTATTCATAAATAAGAGTTAGACTTTCATATTAGTCGACATTACACTCACAATTCTGTTTTGGCGATCTTTTGACACTATTGTGGATAATTAGATCTCCTTTAGTTTGATGTTATCATCTTGGCCAGGTATTTATTCCCGTGTATATTGTGGTGCTTTCTGCTGTTTTTGGGAATCATCAAGTTTTAGGGAAAACTCTGCCGAAAGTTTTTGAAATTTGAAGAGATGGACAAATCTTGAGTCCCTTGGTTTTAAATTAATTATTGAGGGTTCCTAATGAGTTAATTAATCTTTGTATATCGTGTACATACTAAGTTTCTTCCTAGAATGGGGATGGGATCTTCCGTCCTTCTTATGGATGACGAGCGTCAGATTACGTTTGTGATTCTGTTTATGGATTCCATCACGATCTCTTGAGTCCATAAGATGTTGCCACATGTGTTATGTCTCATACATGCTTACATTGATTATGCTTGGGGGATATAGCCCATAACACCAACGATACCTATAGATTAAATGCTAGGGGGAGATAGCCCATAACGCCAACGAGGCCTATTGATTATATGCTGGGGGGTATAGCCCATAACATCAGTTAGGCCTGTTGATTATATATTTNCATTTTAAGTTATTTTTGTTTGATGCAAGTCGTCTGTAAGTTGTTTCACATGGGAAGGGCTTTTTAGTGGATTGATTTAGCTTGTTCGAGGTACGTATATTTCCTAAATTTGTATGGGGGAACTACACCATAGTGATTGGTTGATTAAACTATTAGAATTACGTGGAAGACTTGTACACGAGGTGATGAGTTTGTACACGGCGTTATATGTGAAANCATATAGAAACAGTTTGGATTGCATGACTATACATAAGGCTAGTTCAGTTTTATAGTTACCTTATTTGGGGGACATTGCCCATTTCACCTAACATGTACTTGTTCAGATAGTAGTTCAGTTTCGGCACAGTTTAGCACCTCCAGTTCAATTCCAGACCAGTTGCTAAATAGACTATTGTTTATCTTTCAATTTTTATTGAGATTTCTAGCTTACAATAATACTTTAGTATGCTTTACATATACGTTCCACCCTACATATTTTGTACATAACGTACTCACATCCCTTTGAGGGCGATGTGTTTCATGTTGCACAGGTACCGATAGATAAGCATTGGAGCCACATCAGTAGTCAATCCACCAACTGTAGGAGTCACTCCGCTTACTCCCGGAGTTACTTATCTTTTGGTATGTGTACAGTCAAATAGTTTGGGTATGACGGGGCCTTGTTCCATCCAATACTCTTTCAATTCAACACTCCTAAAGGCTTGTAGATACGCACCCGTGCAGTTAGTATGTTTCTATATGTCAACTTGTGTTAGGCTTGTCAACTTTCCATATTGAACATTTCTTATCAGCAACACTTATGCTTGTTGAGTTTATCTGTTTATATTCAAGATTAGTAGATTATCATCAAGTTTAGTAATGATCGGCACTTAGTGTCGGTTATCCGTCACAGACCTAGCCCGGGTCGTGGCAATAACCTGGCAGAATATATAGTACTCTATTTCGAGGGTTTGATTCATTTTAACATAGTTTGAGTCGTAGAGCTCGATTTTGGGCGATTTTGGAAGGGATTTTCACAGTTTGGACCGGGGTAAGTGTTTTCGACTGGGATTGTTCAATTATTCATGATTTTATCATTGTTTTTATCATTTAATTAGTGATTTATGTTGGGGAAATTGGGGAGGGGGGGTTTGTAAATGCTTTCCTAAATAATAAATTGAGAATTTGAATGTCGATTTGAGGTCGGAATTGAATATTTTTTGTATGGTTGGACTCGGATCGGAATGGGTTCTTAGAATTTGTAAGTTTGGTCATGTTCTGAAGNTATTGTACTCTAGTGTTATTGTTGTTGTAGTTGTTGTACTCAGTGTTGTTGAGCCGTGGGCTATGGGTGGTTGTGGTATTGGGATTTTTGTTAAGGGGATGTTGTGGCATATGGGAACATGTGGTGCAAGTTGTTATATTGTGTTGTTATGTTATTTGGCACATGTGGGATTGTTCAGAGGATTTGTTTAGGTGTTTGCACGTGAGTTGTCTTTGCTATTGTTATTAGTGATATTTGGACATGCGACATAACAAGGCGGGCTATATATGTTGGGTTTGTGCATATGGAGAGACAGAGTGGGATACTTATTATGTGTGTATGCCGAGCCAAGGGGGGTTATGTCGGGGATGGCTTGTGATGGCCTAGGGGCATTGTCATTGATAATATTTGTCTGGTAGTGTGACTATCTTGTGTCTGTCATGCATATTAAGGGATTTTGTTGTGTTGTTTCCAATGTGCTATTTGGTGTATCTCATCTTGCTTGTCTCTATTGATTGATCATGTACGCGTATTCTTGTATATCTTCTTTTTGTGTGACGATTGGACTATGGGCACATGAGTTGTCCGTGCAGATATAATATATTGTCCCTGTTGGCACGTGAGTTATCCATGCAATTATGAGGTTATTATTAGTTGTATTGGCGCGTGTTGTTTGTGCAGTGCGTGAGTTGTCCGTGCAGCTGTGATTGACAAAGTAGGTATGAGATGCCATGTGATTATGATTTGTGATTTGCGACCCGTGATTTGGGATTATCATAGGTTAGTATTGATACTTACAAGTTACCATTGTGGTGTACTCATGCTACCCTTCAACACATTTTTGTGCAGATCCAGATACGTTCGCCTGTGCCGGATGCCAGTGACAAACCAACTATTTTGGAGATTTCAAGGCACACCTGCTTGATGCTCTCAGGCCTCAGGGTCACCTTCTGCTTTTAGTTGTATTACTGCTTATCTCTTGTTCAAAACATTAATGTATTTAGAGATTATTAGAGCACTCTCTGTAGAGCTGATGACTCGGTTCCACTAGGTTATGGGAAATTTTGATAGTTGTACAGTTTGTATTTTATTATGATAGATTAATAATTTAATTTGATATCTAAGTTGCAAATCTTGTTAACTCTCATTGTATTGTTGGCTTACCTAGTCTTAGAGACTAGGTGGCATCATGTCATCNAATGTCGATTTGAGGTCGGAATTGAATATTTTTTGTATGGTTGGACTCGGATCGGAATGGGTTCTTAGAATTTGTAAGTTTGGTCATGTTCTAAGGTACGAGCATGGGGTTGACCTTTTGAGTTGACTTTTTGATTTCATTAAAGATTGAATCTTTATTATCCGAAATTATTTTTCATGGCTTTTATTTATCATTTTAAGTTATTTTTGTTTGATGCAAGTCGTCTGTAAGTTGTTTCACATGGGAAGGGCTTTTTAGTGGATTGATTTAGCTTGTTCGAGGTACGTATATTTCCTAAATTTGTATGGGGGAACTACACCATAGTGATTGGTTGATTAAACTATTAGAATTACGTGGAAGACTTGTACACGAGGTGATGAGTTTGTACACGGCGTTATATGTNTTTGTGACAGTTCTGTTGTTACCGGCTTACGGGAGACTATGAGGTAGATGATATGTCGTCCGCAGACCTTAAAGTTGTCTTTCATTATTTCTACTATTGTTGTTTTGCTATTCATATAGTTGTATTGAGAATTTGGCCTTGTATTGTGATGCTTAGTAGTGCTCATGTACTCGTCGACATCAGATCATTAGGATGGTTGTAGACATATTGTTGTTGTTTTCATCAGTTATTTAGCATATTTAAGCCATTGAGTTTATTAAATCGTGTTTATTTAAACCTGTTCTTACAGTGAGACTGTTGGCTTGCCTAGCAAATAGTGTTAGGCGTCGTAGTGGCTCCGGTGGGAGTTGGGTCGAGATAAGTTGGTATCAGAGCACTAGGTTGCTTAGGTCTCATGAGTCATGAGCAAGTTTAGCAGTCTTGCGGATTGGTATGGAGACATCTGTATCTATCTTTGAGAGGCTATCAAACGATTAGGAAGTTACACTTTCTTGCATTCTTGTCGTGTAGATTTGTTAATTCCGAAGTCTAAACCTCTACTCTTCTTGGGGTGCACCGGTTCCATTTGTGAGGAAGAAGGATGGTACTATGAGTATTTGTATTGACTACAAGCGGCTGAACAAGGTTACTATTAATAACAGTTAGCCACAACAACACATTGATGACTTATTTGATCAACTTCAAGGTGCTAGAGTGTTCTCGAAGATCGATTTGAGGTCGGGTTACCATCGGTTAAAGATACGGGATTTAGATATTCCAAAGACGACATTTAGGACTTGCTATGGTCACTATGAGTTTCTAGTGATGTCTTTTATGATGACCAATGCCCCAGCGGCCTTTATGCACTTGACGAACATTGTGTGCTAGCCATATATTGATTTTTTCATCATGGTATTCATTGAAGATATATTGGTGTACTCATGCAACTAGGAGGATCATAAGCAACATCTGAGGATCGTACTCAATACATTGAGGGAGAAGAAGCTATATGCTCAATTCATTAAGTTATGATAAGGAAATAATCCAAGAAACATTACGCGGAATATTGATATGAGAAGGGGCCAACAAATAGTTAGTAGTTGATTCATGAAGAGCCTAGTTATGGCTAGACAGGAGGTTACAGAAAAATCAATAGATCGTGCAAGATAAACATAGTGAACCCCAACATGGGGAATTCTATTGTAATACTTGAGAAATATTCAGATAGGAGTTGGGATAGTTAAAGGTACCGTATGAGTATTACGGAAATAAAAGAGAATACCACTAGGGAGACAACCAAAATATCAGTTCAGAAGCAACCCTACAAGCACAAGGGCGTGGAGATAAGTAACTACGGTTTATTATAGGCGGGGAAGAACATCAAGAATTCCATCGGGTATACGATGTAATAAGCTTTAATCTTTACAAGAGTCAGAGGGTCTTCCCTAAGTACTACAATGAAAGACTAGCTGAGAAAATAAGGAAGAAGGCTTCAACCTAAGAATAGTGACCTAAAGAGGGAATGGTCTTGTAACAACAGTCTCACAACAACAATGTATGCACTTTATAAGAAAGTGGCACCTACAGTGGTTAATGATCGGGAAGTAAAAGCAAATGTATGATTCAAGATCATATGGGTTGTATGGAATTCCAATATGTGTTGGCACTAAGATAAGCCAAGTATTTGTGCAACAAGTGGCAAAACGACCATGAATAGTAACTGCTTACATTTAAATAAAGTTGTGAAGGAACGAAAGGAATTATTCGATGAATGATCTAGAGTTAGTTACATTATGAATGCACTTAAGATTTCAGAATATTATCCATGCAGCATATATGTTGAAAGAAAGAATTTAGTCCAGGTCATAGACACATGATTGAATTGTTAAAAGATTGTATCATTGATATTCCATAGCATCCATGAAAGGCTAAATTAATAACTAATACCATGAGCCGTAGATCGAAAGATAGCTTAAGCCTACATAAAGGCTGATCAGAAGGAAGTAGATACTAAAGAGTTACATCAATGAAGTAAATCAGGAGTCTGATTATTGGACCCAGAAACTTATAGAAACCGTGATTGAGAACATAGCAGAATCACTCTTAATATTAGAGGTGCAAGAGATATAGTAAAACAACCATATTCTATAACGGCTCTATGAGAAAGCCAGTTAGAAGAGTACCATTATCATAAGAAGTCAGTATGAAGCTCCCACCGGATTGTATATATACTAGAGGTGCAAGTATTAAAATAGTGTTTCAAGTTGTGGATGTGAATTATACCTATGTAGAAGGGAGGTCATGGAAATGATACAAGATGTTATGCTAGATTTTAAGGTAAGTAAGATAATAGTGAATAGCGTACGAGATACGCAAATGCAAAAGGTGGTGAATGGTCCATACTTCAGATAGAAGGCTAGAAGCGCTGGGATTCAGTATCCAGGAATGATAACGACGTCGTCAGTGACATGTCTTCCAGCCTATGGTTTCTAGGTATCGAAAAATCTAATTAAGGGAGTAATGAAGAGTTAGAGACGATGTGATATCTCGTTTGATGTTCTAGTATGACATAAGGAAATCTATGATGCAAGCAAGTTGAGGGAAGGTTGCGAGTAGTATAAATAGATATGTGTAGGTCGCAAGCTAAAGTATGGTAAAACGACAAGGTTTAGGAAGATAGGAGTAAGGATAAGAAAAGGCGAGTGAAGAGGTGACGGAAATGGATAAGTCCTCAGGATTAAGCCCAAGAAAACAAGAGAGCTAATGGTTTCTCTAAGTTATAGAAAGCTCAATATAGTCGGAATAGACTCAAATGAGGCTAAGACTAGTATCATTTACAAGAGACGGAATGCTACCCTGATAATAGAATGAGGGTGTATAAAGGATGACGTTTGGGCCTTCGATTGAGTAAGGATTTGAAGAAAAAAAAGGGATTTCAAGAATTGTATAGGATTAAAATACCCATGTAAGCGAATCACATTGGTATGCAATGAAATACGGTTATGAAAGTATAGTATCGTTGATCAATCTAATTACTCCAGATGTCCCCGATGAGACGTGGGCCCTAGCGGCAGTGTTACATAAGAGGTCAAGTTAACAGTGGTAGATTATGGATCAACATTAAGGTGAATCGACAATAGATGGATAAAGTTCAAGCGAATGAGAGGGGATAAGGATTTCATCCTTTAAATGAACAATAATAAGGAAGCATTGATGGACTTGGATTTATACATCTATGATAAGAAGCGAGAGAGTAACCTGGAATTGGGTAGCATACCTCGATAATAATAAAACCAAGGCAAGATGTATGGCATAGTATGACCTAACTAGATGTAGTAAAGTCATACGGATGAATAACCTGGTCTATGAAATAAGATACAACAATATTCGTAAGATCGACAAAGTACCGAGCAAAGAACTTCAGTATACTTATAGATGCCCTAAGGGACATCTTGTAAATCTCTATATATGTTCACAAAGTAAGGTTTGGAGATTGGCTAAAAAGAGGAGGAAAATGGAGAGAAGGGTCACATAGGCGCACTTACAAGGTCAAAATCGTATAGGTTGCCTGATAAAAGGTAGCAACAGTTACGAGATTGGAAGCTTTCCGACCACAAGTCATGGTGTGAGAAAGATACCAAAAGGGGTGAATGCCCTGGCCATTAGATTTATTCACATAACAGCTGCCTAGATGGCAAGAATAGTACTAATGTATTTGGAAGATATAGGTTCTAAAAATTATAAGTACATCAGTCAACATTTGAGGAAAAATGTTCCAAAGGGGGGAATGATGTTACATCCCATGTTTTCGTATATGGAAGTAATCCATAAGTAAATTGATATAAGATCAGGAATGAGATGTTACATCCCAATCCCGCATTTTCGTACGTCAAAATTCCGTCGTAAGTTAATCGATACAGACTCAAGAATAAGATTATCTTTTTCGTTATAAGCATGTATGCTATTTATAATGGGCGATAAGTAAGTGTCTTGAAGATTAAAGGGTAAACGAATCAAAAAAAATGAGTTTCGTTAAAGATTGTCAATTTGGGATAGAATGCGGTCCGAGCTATAACACCCGACATTTATGGACTAGTGCCATACAAGGTACCACATGACCATGATATCAAAATTTATAAAGTATGATAAAAGTGAGTAGTATTTTAAGTAATTTGAGATAAGTCTAAGAGTTGGGTGTCCGACATAGAGATTTAGAGTTGAAGGAAGTAAATAGGTTATTCTTAAGAGTTTCTCCATGAAGATATTATGTGAATTGTTAATAAAGGTAGAGTAGGTGTAGTGCACATTTGTCCTTGTTGAATCTTGAAAGAAATAGGCCAAACTACAAGTATGATGTTTCCCCATCATTGTCCTCTATGCACCCGGTGCTTCATGTGTCTACATCAAAGAGGGTAATTGGAAGCACTTTTGTCTATCGTTCAGGTGGAAGCTATTGAAGGTAAAGTAGATAATTGGCTTGTGAGAGGTATCATCCTTGTTAGATAAGTCCGGAAGTTGGGATTGCCTCCGTCAAAGTGCTATAGCTAAGTCAGTGAGTCGAGGAGGTTGCCTCAAAGGGCGAGTGTGTTGTGGAAAGGAAATATTCTCACTTGTTTGTAGTGCCAAATAACTGTGGTTCAAAAGGTACTTTCTATCTGTTATGAATTAAATGGGTGCAGTTCATGTCAAGGTACCACTTCTGATAACGTAATGCCCTTAATATTGAGGTCGGTGTTATTAATATATATTTTGAGGCTTTGTTGAGTTGTGGATGTGTTGTTGGGAGTTGTTTTGGTTGTTCTCTGGCAAGTGGTTAGGCCCAATTACAGGGGAGACTCTGTCGAAATATCTGGAAATTTAGGGAGTTAGCCAAATTTTTGAGCTTTAGATGTGTGGATAAAGATTTAAGTCACATTGGGTGTCTGTGGCTGACTCTAACCCTTATTCGAGGGAAAATGATCCTAGGCGAGGAAGAATGTAAGCCCCGTTAAAATTTCCTAAAGATTTAAGATTTTAAATTGCACCAGCGGTATATAAGGATAAAGTATTCGAGTATTAAAGGAGACCTATATGATAGAACCACATCATTTTGAAATGAAACTATATGTTTAAGGTGTGTTGGATCATACTAAGGAGTTTTGTAAATGGCAAGTATTTGTGTGGAAGACATTGGATGCGTTAAGTGGAAATGATGTCTCAATTAGCACAAGACACGGCTTCAAACAAATGCCACTCCCAAAATATATAGACTTCGGTGGTGATGTACCTATAAAATTAAAGCGCTTTGAGTCTAGTTTCCAACTCATCAAACCGTTCCTCATTTGGATATTTCTATAGAACATTATGGCCATTGTACCGGACCTATGCCATATGCGCGCCCAGATGTGCGACCACGCATATAATGGGGGTTCTGCCTTATGTGCGCGGCCAGATGCACGGTCACTTGCCCAGGTATGCGGCCGCGCACATAGCAGCCCTATAAATACACCCAAGGTGTAACACTCAGTAAATTCGGATTATTTGTGGATGCGCTAAATGAGTATTAATGTGACCTTTTAGACATGTGAAGTCATATTGGGATTAGTATGGGTGGAAAAAATTATTTTAGAATGAAGACCGAGACTGAGGTGTATAAAATTCAATAGAATCGACTAAGTTGATGGGAGGTCCGTCTTATAGCCTTAAATAGCGCAAGGCTATGAAAACTCATGGCCATAGACAGTGCAAGGCCATAATAACTCAGTGCCACAGATAGTACAAGGCACTGTCCAGGGCATTAACCTCAGCGCCCCAGACACCGCAAGGCACTATAGTTTCGGCACCACCATTGGCTCCTTGCAGAGTTATTTCGGAGCCCCGGACGATGCCTCGCACCGGTGAGGTGTATCCGATCTACTTTTATTTTCCTCTTTAATTTTGGGACGTGCTCACTTATTTAAAAGACCTACATCGTTCCCCCATACCCCAAACATGAAAACCTACTCTAGAAATGGAAGCTCTCAAGAACCTAACTTCCCCAAGGTCCCTCCATCATCCAAGGTAAGTTCTAACGATGATTCTAAGTTAATTTTAATTCTCCAACACCTTATTAACATGGGTATATCCTTCCACTCCTTAAATATTCGGTCGAGATACCATTGTTGAGATAGGAAACCCTAGAACTCGAATTCAAGAGGAGTGAACTTCGAAAAGGTAATGCTTCTACTCCCTAATCATTTATAACTATGAATTGATAAGTTTTTGGGAGAATGGTAAATGGGTTTGATAAAGAGAACCATAATAGCTAGGGCTTTGGATTGTTGTAAACATTTGGGTGATGAGATATGGTGTTTGTTACATCTATTTGGGATTGAAGAATCACCTAGAAGTAGTAGAATGAGAACTTGGTGAAAGAAAGACAAATCACTAAGGTCGATGAGGCTTTACACCCATAAGGTGTTTGATAAAATTTCTAAGTTACTAAAACAGGAGCATTAGTGCTAATATTGGTTCCTCTTGATATATATATATATATATATATATATATATGTACATAGATTATCGTTGAAAGAGGTGACGAACATCGTGATACTCTTAAAAAGAGCCAGAGCTAAGGTATATGAGGCTAACTAACTCTCTTTATGTTTGAGAATGTTTATAATTCTCCATACGTCCTATTCTTTAAGACTGTTATGAGTTTCCTCAGAAAGTAATAATTGCTTAGTCCCATTAATAGTTGTAGAACTTCTATTCTCTAGATGGAATAGTTTCATAATCGTTCAATATCCTATGAGCTTCAGTTATGACAAAGCAATTTATTATGAATAGATATCTCAGTCTAGTTCTATTCAGCATTCCAGTATCATGTAACTCAGTATAGTTCAGTAGTTAAGTATTATATATTGAATTATGATTCTCAGTTCCTAATTCTAAATTCCTGAATGTTGCACACCTGTATTTGGGCCTGAGGCGGAAATTAATTCTTTATGCATCTTTGGGCCTGAGGCCGCAGTTTATGCTTTATGCATTTTTAGGCCTCAGACCACAGTTATGTATACGTATACTTGGGCCTGAGGCCGCAGCTTGTGCACATATATATTAGGCCTGAGGATGCAGTTTAATATTCAGACTAACAAGTGGTTCATCATTCAGAAGAAGTAGTATTCTTATCCTTACTTCCTTTGTTCAGTTCAGTTATCAATTATCATTTCCGTTACACTTTAAGCAGTTATCATTTAAGTTCTTAGTTAACGATCATTTCAGTATTCAGTTATCAGTTCATAGTTATCACCTCAGCTTCAGTTTCAGTATTTACATTTCTTTCTTTCAGTTGTTTTACATACCAGTGCAATTCAAATATACTGACGTCCCGTTTTGCCTAGGGCCTGCATCTCGCGATGCAGGTAACGATTTACAGGTTGATGATTCTGCTTACTAGGATATCTCATATCAGCTATTGGTGAGCCCCAGTCTTTTCGTTAAACAGTTCGCATTTCATTATTCTTAAGGGAACTGGTATATTAGTTAGAGGGACCGTTACACCCTCAGTAGGTGTAGGGACAGGTGTGGTCTGATCAGTTGTAGTGGAGTCAGGCAGTATAGTAACTGGAGGAATATTCTCACTCCTCGGGTGCTCACCCGCATCATCAATTATAGGATCAACTGTCACTCCTGCATGACATTGACTCGTTGGCCAGTTCTTGCCTTCTTCTTAGGTGCCATGTACTGAAACTTAAAGTAAAGCACGAGTTAAAGAAGGGACAATCTTACAACCAGCTTTACCGTACGATCAAGAACATGAAAGAAGGATATTATTCCTAAATTCCCATGTAGCATCCTTTTTATAGATGTGGTCGACAACACACCGATAATAAGGACTCTACTAGACACAGCTCTAAGACATTGTAGGACACTTTAAAACCTTAGGCTTTGATACTAAGTTAGTCACGCCCCAAAACCGAGGAGCACGACTGGCGCTCAACCGAGTGAACCCGACCGAACAAGCCTGTTTGATTTCCTTCTACCTTAACTCATCCACGAATGGCGATAATACATATTTTCATTAATTAGACAAAAAGGTGTTCACGTTTACAAAGCAAATTCATTTCCAATAGTTCATCATCTTTAAAGTCTCAAATGGTCAAGTAATACAACCACAAAATAATGTATATTTTGACTTTCCCAGCACCAATCAACAACCCACACTGTGTCTACGGATCCTCTATAGTTAAAGAAGAGTACTATGATAATGCCGGCAACAAGGCACCGGCTATACCTCAAACAGAATACACAAAGTACAAAAGGTACATGACCCCGGGATGAAGTGGGGCACACCAAGTCAGCTGGGAAGAAGGAGTATTGTTGTCACTGATCAATATCTCCTGCTGTGGAACCACCTACATCCATTTACAGATGCAACGCCCCCAGCAAAATGGAAGTTAGTACTGTCGAATACCACTAGGATATATATAACTAAACATCCTCTCAGTAGAATAACAAATAATACAAATAAGATTATCATAATATCAATGAAAGACTTAATCAACATCAAACCTCAATTTAGGATCCAGACAGTGTTCAAATTAATTTCCATATCACACATTGGGAGATTTCTATTGTCGATATTCCATAATTCGCAATACCATTATTCACGATACCAATATTTGCAAAACCAGTACAACCGTACTCTCAGCATGGTGTCTGATCACGACCCGATCGGCTAGGCTATCTCATTAGAGACATCAACCACAATTACTCTCAATATCAATACCACCATCTTTAGCACGGAGTCTGATCACGACCCGATCGGCTAGGCTATCCATTAGGGACATCGACCACAATTACAATTTCAAGTACAATTTTCAGCACAATCACCACCATGTGTGTGTCATGGTGTCCGATCATGACCCGATCGTCTAGGTTGTTTTATTCGAGACATCATCCTTTTGTATCAATCATCGTATTTCATATTACTTTCACATCTTCTCACTTAATTGGCACTGATGGCCATAATTATAAGATCATTCTTGGCATGTTAGCCATATTTAGTATTTCATGCTCACCTTTTCACTTTCTAACATCAACATAATCAACAGTAACAACAACAATTCAAATCAAGGAATATAGCACACATGTGAGCAATTACAAGTCTAAGGCACATAGCGATTCTTCACAAAATTTGGCATAATGTCCTTCGTTTGAACTTGACTTGAAGTCGAAACATTATTAATACACAGCCCATATTTTAACAAATCCTCAATAGATAACATAACATGAATAAAGCATTTGGGATACTTGTTGAACATATATCTTTCATTTCAATCTTACTTGAAATAGCCAATTTTATATGAACCACTCGGGACTTACATAATACACATGAATATTGTGGGATCCAATTCTAAGAGAAGAGTTTAGCTAACATACCTCATCTGAGGGTTAGGGTGTAGAATCTTACCTCTAGAATGAAGACCTAGTGAGTTTCCCTTCTTAATCTTCCAAAACTTTAGCAAGAATTGAAGAATAATTATTAAAGAATACCTTCTCACTCTAGGGCACTCTCTGTCACTCTAAAATGTCAGATTATAGCTCAACAATGGCACAAAGAGTGTATTTAACGAAATAGAGTCGGGTTTTAAAAACCCAAAAATGGAGCTCCGGAACGGTTCTGCGGTCGCATATGCAACCGCATAATGGATATGCGGACCGCATAATGGTCGCATCCTTGTTGACAAAGCTAATCACAAATATGTCTGTGTATGCGCTCACTATGCGGTTCGCATAATTGTTATGCGGTCGCCTAATGCACCGCATAACATATGCGGTCGCATAGTCGACCGCATAGCTGCTGCCAGATTTTGCCCTCCACTGCTCACTTTTGCGGACATTATGCGGCCCGCAGAGTGATTATGCGGTCGCATAATGCACCGCATAAAAGCGCTTTTCCGCCAAAAAATTTCCTTTACTTTCCCGTGCATTGTTCGACCAATTCGGCGTCACGAAACATTATTTTCTTTTGCAAAATTTTACGGGGCCTTATATTATATATGTTGAAATTTATGATGATGATACATGAGAGGAAAGAAATGGAAGCGTGGAACTTGAAATACGGCCATCGTGCCATGAATAAAGATCTTGTGAATAGCCAAAAGAGCCAAGGAAATACTGTTGTTGTGAGTCGTTGAAATTACTAACGTAGATTTATATAATGTGAAAGATGATAAGGTGAATATGTTTGTATTTATGTTACCTTATGTGAATAAACAAACAAACTTATTTTTGGGAGTATCATTAGCAAACCGAGGAAGGGTGGGTCATAAGGCCCACACCCGAAACTACATAAGCCGTTGTACGAGTGGATTGTGATTATTCCCCTTATTTGGGATGAGATTGATATTAGATGTAAATTGGAAAGTTAACCCAGATGGCATATGTAGGAAGGCGTCCTAGTCGATCGGGTTGAGATCGGACGCCATGTTGCGCACATGGTGGTACAACTCCTGGTAAAAACTTTTTTCGCATCACATGTCAAACCGCATTATCCGTGGGGAGATGGCCTAGCCGATCGGGCGTGATCGGACTCCGTGCTAAAAATACGGTGGCATATCGGTGCTAATGTTCTCCCAATCAAAAATATATATTATTTTTGTATTATGAAAATTATTATGTTTTAACTTGGCATTTGGGTAGCATTGATTGTTACTTGTTGCTTCCATGATGTTTCCCTTCTTTCATTGGCGTTTTATTTAGTAAGAGGACATTTAGCTTTATATACTAGTACTATTCCATATGTACTAACATCCCTTTTGTCGGGGGCGCTGTATCTTCAATGGATGCAGGTAGTTCATCAGCGGATCCTCGTCAGCAGTTACTCTATACTCAACAGGTTTTGGTGAGCCCTACTCTGTTCTAGGCTTTATGTAATTTGACGTTTTATTTTGTGCTTTGAGGTTTAGCCGGGGCCTTATCGCCGGCACTTCCATTCCACTCTCATATTGTACTTAGAGGCTTCAGTGTTGGTATTTTGGCAAACATGTTTCTCATCATATCTATAAACTTTTAATATTTTGGAAATCATAAATGAATCTCCTTTGAGTAATGGAAAACGAATATGGAACACTTGACTCTTCTTTTGTCGATTACTTATACTGATTCTTATATTGTTAATGGGAAAGGTTGGGTAGAAGGCATCTCTCAGGCCTGCTTAACCAGGGAATCTTGGTTGAGCGCCAGTCGTGCTCCTTGAGGTCGGGGAGTGACAGTGATCTACACACCAATTTGAATATCTACGATTCTAGTTTCCAATGCATTAACCGTTCGTCGATACAACGTAGGAGTGGAGTGGTATTCACGTTTTCACGAGACTGCGCAAGCAGCTCCATTTGGTACCTACAAGGTCAGTTGAAGTTTATCTTGATATATAAAGTTGTATCCTTCGTCTCTGAGGCTCATATCGACCCATTTTAGACTTAAAAAGTGTCTATAGATATTCTAAAAGCATCCTTAGGGTTTTGAAGCAATTCATCATGAGCAATTCAAAATCAAGATGTGAACACATCAACGCGATCCTTACGACATATGCAATACTTTGCCATCCCCCTTTCTCGTTATAACTCATATTTTGGTAAGACCTTCGTGGTTAGGGAATATTTTTACCATTGTATTTTAGTTATACAAGCATAATTCAGGGTGTGCATTAAAGGGAACAAGGTTTGGAAGCTATGTGGGGTTTTCATTTCGTTTTCAACATGATCTGGTTTAGCTATGTTCTAGCCTTTTTTCTTAATCTTTTAGGGTAGTTCAAGGGAAATATCAGCATGTATTGTATAATTGTATGTAATTCAATTCCATATGTGAATTATGGAAGGAAATAGTTTAGGTTGGAACTTCAAAACATAACAACAGCAAAAGGGAAAATCACCCATTTGGCCTATGCCATCTGGACTTTCACTTGTTACCTTCCTTTGATGTTTTATGTATACCTAAACCCATATGATCCTAATAGATTCAATTACGATTACATAATCTTAATTATCATGTGTTTATTCTGAGATTATTCATAAATAAGAGTTAGACTTTCATATTAGTCGACATTACACTCACAATTCTGTTTTGGCGATCTTTTGACACTATTGTGGATAATTAGATCTCCTTTAGTTTGATGTTATCATCTTGGCCAGGTATTTATTCCCGTGTATATTGTGGTGCTTTCTGCTGTTTTTGGGAATCATCAAGTTTTAGGGAAAACTCTGCCGAAAGTTTTTGAAATTTGAAGAGATGGACAAATCTTGAGTCCCTTGGTTTTAAATTAATTATTGAGGGTTCCTAATGAGTTAATTAATCTTTGTATATCGTGTACATACTAAGTTTCTTCCTAGAATGGGGATGGGATCTTCCGTCCTTCTTATGGATGACGAGCGTCAGATTACGTTTGTGATTCTGTTTATGGATTCCATCACGATCTCTTGAGTCCATAAGATGTTGCCACATGTGTTATGTCTCATACATGCTTACATTGATTATGCTTGGGGGATATAGCCCATAACACCAACGATACCTATAGATTAAATGCTAGGGGGAGATAGCACATAACGCCAACGAGGCCTATTGATTATATGCTGGGGGTATAGCCCATAACATCAGTTAGGCTTGTTGATTATATATTTATCTACTGCGAGGGGGGTATGGCCCATAATACTAGTCAGGCATGTTATGTTTGCTTATATAGAAACAGTTTGCATTGCATGACTATACATGAGGCTAGTTCAGTTTTATAGTTACCTTATTTGGGGGACATTGCCCATTTCACATAACATGTACTTGTTCAGATAGTAGTTCAGTTTCGACAAAGTTTAGCACCTCCAGTTCAGTTCCAGACTAGTTGCTAAATAGACTATTGTTTAGCTTTCAACTGTTATTGAGATTTCTAGCATACAATAATACTTTAGTATGCTTTACATATGCGTTCCACCCTACATATTTTGTACATAACGTACTCACATCCCTTTGAGGGCGATGCGTTTCATGTTGCACAGGTACCGATAGATAAGCATTTGAGCGACATCAGTAGGCAATCCACCAACTGTTGGAGTCACTCCGCTTACTCCCGGAGTTACTTATCTTTTGGTATGTGTACAGTCAGATAGTTTGGGTATGAAGGGGCCTTGTTCCATCCAATACTCTTTCAATTCAACACTCCTAAAGGCTTGTAGATACGCACCCGTGCAGTTAGTATGTTTCTATATGTCAGCTTGTGTTAGGCTTGTCAACTTTCCATATTGAATATTTCTTATCAGCAACACTTATGCTTGTTCAGTTTATCTGTTTATATTCATGATTAGTAGATTATCATCATGTTTAGTAATGATCGACACTTAGTGTCCATTATCCATCACGGACCTAGCCCGGGTCGTGGCAATAACCTGGCAGATTATATAGTACTCTATTTCGAGGGTTTGATTCATTTTAACATAGTTTGAGTCGTAGAGCTCGATTTTGGGCGATTTTGGGCGATTTTGGAAGGGATTTTCACAGTTTGGACCGGGGTAAGTGTTTTCGACTGGGATTTTTCAATTATTCATGATTTTATCATTGTTTTTATCATTTAATTAGTGATTTATGTTGGGGAAATTGGGGAGGGGGGGTTTGTAAATGCTTTCCTAAATAATAAATTGAGAATTTGAATGTCGATTTGAGGTCGGAATTGAATATTTTTTGTATGGTTGGACTCGGATCGGAATGGGTTCTTAGAATTTGTAAGTTTGGTCATGTTCTGAGGTACGAGCCCGGGATTGACCTTTTGAGTTGACTTTTTGATTTCATTAAAGATTGAATCTTTATTATCCGAAATTAATTTTCATGGCTTTTATTTATCATTTTAAGTTATTTTTGTTTGATGCGAGTCATCTGTAAGTTGTTTCACACGGGAATGGCTTTTTAGTAGATTGATTTAGCTTGTTCGAGGTACGTATATTTCCTAAATTTGTATGGGGGAACTACACAATAGTGATTGGTTGATTAAACTATTAAAATTACGTGGAAGACTTGTACACGAGGTGCTGAGTTTGTACACGGCCTTATATGTGAAACTTTTACCGGTTTAGACCCTTAGGTTTCGTATGTACACTTAATTGAAGTTGCCCTCCATTGTTAAATTTACCCTTACATGTTTCACTTGAAGTTGTTAGTTCATGTTCTATCTTTTATTGCCAAATATACTCTTATATGCTTTAAACGAAGTTGTTACCTCTCTTATTTACGCGTTATCTCTCTCATTGTTGAGTTATTCTTATTTGAAGTCATTGTTACATGTTATATCTTCCATTGTTGATTTATTCTTATTTGACGTTGTTGTTACATGTTATCGCGTCAATTATTGATTTATTCTTATCTGGAGTCGTTGTTACATGTTATCTCTCTCATTGTTCAGTTATTCTTATTTGAAGAAATTATTACTTGTTATGTCTTTCATTGTTGAGCTTATTCTTCAGTTTCATTGTCTTTTTGTAATTCTTGTGTTGACTTACTTATTGTACTCTAGTGTTATTGCTGTTGTAGTTATTGTACTCAGTGTTGTTGAGCCGTGGGCTATGGGTGGTTGTGGTATTGGGATTTTTGTTAAGGGAATGTTGTGGCATATGGGAACATGTGGTGCAAGTTGTTATATTGTGTTGTTATGTTATTTGGCACATGTGGGATTGTTCAGAGGATTTGTCTGGGTGTTTGGACGTGAGTTGTCTGTGCTATTGTTATTAGTGATATTTGGACATGCGACATAACAAGGCGGGCTATATATGTTGGGTTTGTGCATATGGCGAGACAGAGTGGGATACTTATTATGTGTGTATGCCGAGCCAAGGGGGGTTATGTCGGGGAAGGCTTGTGATGGCCTAGGGGCATTGTCATTGATAATATTTGTCTGGTAGTGTGACTATCTTGTGTCTGTCATGCATATTAAGGGATTTTGTTGTGTTGTTTCCAATGTGCTATTTGGTGTATCTCATCTTGCTTGTCTCTATTCATTGATCATGTACGTGTATTCTTGTATATCTTCTTTCTGTGTGAGGATTGGACTATGGGCACATGAGTTGTCCGTGCAGATATAATATATTGTCCCTGTTGGCACGTGAGTTATCCATGCAATTATGAGGTTATTATTAATTGTATTGTAGCGTGTTGTTTGTGCAGTGCGTGAGTTGTCCGTGCAGTTGTGATTGACAAAGTAGGTATAAGATGCCATGTGATTATGATTTGTGATTTGGGATTATCATAGGTTAGTATTGATACTTACAAGTTACCATTGTGGTGTACTCATGCTACCCTTCAACACATTTTTGTGCTGATCCAGATACGTTCGCCTGTGCCGGATGTCAGTGACAAACCAGCTATTTTAGAGATTTCAAGGCACACCTGCTTGATGCTCTAAGGCCTCAGGGTCACCTTCTGCTTTTAGTTGTATTACTGCTTATCTCTTGTTCAAAACATTAATGTATTTAGAGATTATTAGAGCACTCTCTGTAGAGCTGATGACTCGGTTCCACTAGGTTATGGGAAATTTTGATAGTTGTACAGTTTGTATTTTATTATGATAGATTAATAATTTAATTTGATATCTAAGTTGCAAATCTTGTTAACTCTCATTGTATTGTTGGCTTACCTAGTCTTAGAGACTAGGTGGCATCATGTCATCGTAAGGTGGGAATTTGGGGTTGTGACAGTTCTGTTGTTACCGGCTTACGGGAGACTATGAGGTAGATGATATGTCATCCGCAGACCTTAAAGTTCTCTTTCATTATTTCTACTATTGTTGTTTTGATATTCATATAGTTGTATTGAGAATTTGGCCTTGTATTTGGATGCTCAGTAGTGCTCATGTACTCGTCGACATCAGATCATTGGGATGGTTGTAGACATATTGTTGTTGTTTTCATCAGTTATTTAGCATATTTAATCCATTGAGTTTATTAAATCGTGTTTATTTAAATCCGTTCTTACAGTGAGACTGTTGGCTTGCCTAGCAAATAGTGTTAGGCGTCGTAGTGGCTCTGGTGAGAGTTGGGTCGAGACAAGTTGGTATCAGAGCACTAGGTTGCTTAGGTCTCATGAGTCATGAGCAAGTTTAGCAGTCTTGCGGATTGGTACGGAGACATCTGTATCTATCTTTGAGAGGCTATCAAATGATTAGGAAGTTACACTTTCTTGCATTCTTGTCGTGTAGATTTGTTAATTCTGAAGTCTAAACCTCTCTAATTCTTGTCGTGGAGACATAGTACTATGAGTATGTGTATTGACTACAAGCGGCTGAACAAGGTTACTATTAATAACAGTTAGCCACAACAACACATTGATGACTTATTTGATCAACTTCAAGGTGCTAGAGTGTTCTCGAAGATCGATTTGAGGTCGGGTTACCATCGGTTAAAGATACGGGATTTAGATATTCCAAAGACGACATTTAGGACTTGCTATGGTCACTATGAGTTTCTAGTGATGTCTTTTATGATGACCAATGCCCCAGCGGCCTTTATGCACTTGACGAACATTGTGTGCTAGCCATATATTGATTTTTTCATCATGGTATTCATTGAAGATATATTGGTGTACTCATGCAACTAGGAGGATCATAAGCAACATCTGAGGATCGTACTCAATACATTGAGGGAGAAGAAGCTATATGCTCAATTCATTAAGTTATGATAAGGAAATAATCCAAGAAACATTACGCGGAATGTTGATATGAGAAGGGGCCAACAAATAGTTAGTAGTTGATTCAGGAAGAGCCTAGTTATGGCTAGACAAGAGGTTACAGAAAAATCAATAGATCGTGCAAGATAAACATAGTGAACCCCAACATAGGGAATTCAGTCTCGCAGGTATGATATTGTAATACTTGAGAAATATTCAGATAGGAGTTGGGATAATTAAAGGTACCGTATGAGTATTACGGAAATAAAAGAGAATACCACTAGGGAGACAGCCAAAATATCAGTTAAGAAGCAACCCTGCAAGCACAAGGGCGTGGAGATAAGTAACTATGGATTATTATAGGCGGGGAAGAACATCAAGAATTCCATCGGGTATACGATGTAATAAGCTTTAATCTTTACAAGAGTCAAAGGGTCTTCCCTAAGTACTAAAATGAAAGACTAGCTGAGAAAATAAGGAAGAAGGCTTCAACCTAAGCATAGTGACCTAAAGAGGGAATGGTCTTGTAACAACAGTCTCACAACAACAATGTATGCACTTTATAAGAAAGTGGCACCTACAGTGGTTAATGATCGGGAAGTAAAAGCAAATGTATGATTCAAGATCATATGGGTTGTATGGAATTCCAATACGTGTTGGCACTAAGATAAGCCAAGTATTTGTGCAACAAGTGGCAAAACGACCAGGAACAGTAACTGCTTACATTTAAATAACGTTGTGAAGGAACGAAAGGAATTATTCGATGAATGATCTAGAGTTAGTTACATTATGAATGCACTTAAGATTTCAGAATATTATCCATGCATCATATATGTTGAAAGAAAGAATTGAGTCCAGGTCATAGACACATGATTGAATTTTTAAAAGATTGTATCATGGATATTCCATAGCATCCATGAAAGGCTAAATTAATAACTAATACCATGAGCCACAGATCGAAAGATAGCTTAAGCCTACATAAAGGCTGATTAGAAGGAAGAAGAAACTAAAGAGTTACATCAATGAAGTAAATCAGGAGTCTGATTATTGGACCCAGAAACTTATAGAAACCGTGATTGAGAACATAGCAGAATCACTCTTAATATTAGAGGTGCAAGAGAGATAGTAAAACAACCATATTCTATAACGGCTCTATGAGACAGCCAGTTAGAAGATTACCATCATCATAAGAAGTCAGTATGAAGCTCCCACCGGATTGTATATATACTAGAGGTGCAAGTATTACAATAGAGTTTCAAGTTGTGGATGTGAATTATACCTATGTAGAAGGGAGGTCATGGAAGAGATACAAGATGTTATGCTAGATTTTAAGGTAAGTAAGTTAATAGTGAATAGCGTATGAGATACTCAAATGCAAAAGGTGGTGAATGGTCCATACTTCAGATAGAAGGCTAGAAGCGCTGGGATTCAGTATCCAGGAATGATAACGACGTCGTCAGTGACATGTCTTCCAGCCTATGGTTTCTAGGTATTGAAAAATCTAATTAAGGGAGTAAAGAAGAGTTAGAGACGATGTGATGTCTCGCTTGGTGTTCTAGTATGACATAAGGAAATCTATGATGCAAGCAAGTTGAAGGAAGGTTGCGAGTAGTATAAATAGATATGTGTAGGTTGCGAGCTAAAGTATGGTAAAACGACAAGGTTTTAGGAATACAGGAGTAAGGATAAGAAAAGGCGAGTGAAGAGGTGACGAAAATGGATAATTCCTCAGGATTAAGCCCAGGAAAACAAGAGAGCTAATGGTTTCTCTAAGTTATAGAAAGCTCAATATAGTCGGAATAGACTCAAATGAGTCTAAGACTAGTATCATTTAAAAGAGACGGAATGCTGCCCTGGTAATAGAATGAGGGTGTATAAAGGATGACGTTTGGGCCTTCGATTGAGTAAGGATTTGAAGAAAACAAAAGGGATTTCAAAAATTGTATAGGATTAAAATACCCATGTAAGCGAATCACATTGGGATGCAATGAAATACGGTTATGAAAGTGTAGTATCATTGATCAATCTAATTACTCCAGATGTCCCCGATTTGGGCCCTAGCGGCAGTGTTACATAAGAGGAGAAGTTAACAGTGGTATATTATGGATCAACATTAATGTGAATCGACAATAGATGGATAAAGTTCAAACGAATGAGAGGGGATAAGGATTTCATCCTTTAAATGAGCAATAATAAGGAAGCATTGATGGACTTGGATTTATACATCTATGATAAGAAGCGAGAGAGTAACCTGGAATTGGGTAGCATACCTCGATAATAATAAAACCAAGGTAAGATGTATGGCATAGTATGACCTACCTAGCTGTAGTAAAGTCATACGGATGAATAACCAGGTCTATGAAATAAGATACAACAATATTCGTAAGATCGACAAAGTATCGAGCAAAGAACTTCAGTATACTTATAGATGCCCTAAGGGACATCTTGTAAATCTCTATATATGTTCACAAAGTAAGGTTTGGAGATTGGCTAAAAACAGGAGGAAAATGGAGAGAAGGGTCACATAGGCGCACTTACAAGGTCAAAATTGTATAGGTTGCCTGATAAAAGGTAGCAACAGTTACGAGATTGGAAGCTTTCCGACCACAAGTCATGGTGTGAGAATGATACAAAAAGGGGTGAATGCCCTGGCTATTGGATTTATTCACATAATAGCTGCCTAGATGGCAAGAATAGTACTAATGTATCTGGAAGACATAGGTTCTAAAAATTATAAGTACATCAGTCAACGTTTGAGGACAAATGTTCCAAAGGGGGGAATGATGTTACATCCCATGTTTTTGTATGTGGAAGTACTCCATAAGTAAATCGATATAAGCTCAGGAATGAGATGTTACATCCCAATCCCGCATTTTCGTACGTCAAAATTTCGTCGTAAGTTAATCGATACAGACTCGAGAATAAGATTATTGTTTTCGTTATAAGCATGTATGCTATTTATAATGGGCGATAAGTAAGTGTCGTGAATATTAAAGGGTAAACGAATCAAAAAAAATGAGTTTCGTTAAAGATTGTCAATTTGGGATAGAATGCGGTCCGAGCTATAACACCCGGCATTTATGGACTAGTGCCATACAAGGTACCACATGACCATGATATCAAAATTTATAAAGTATGATAAAAGTGAGTAGTATTTTAAGTAATTTGAGATAATTCTTAATTATGTGGATAATTGGATAATTATGAATTTTTAGCGGGAGATTAGTTAAAATATTTGGATAAAACAAAAACCCCACGTGGCAGCAAGCCACCCAATGCTTTATGACTCTTAAGCCATTATGGGCTATGTGGAAAGATTAAGTCATTTGGATTATGTGGTTAATCCACCATATGCAGTGGGCCCACATCCATATATAAGATATCTCAAATTCATGAACAAGCTACGTAGTAATGTTAAAACCACTCTAATATGCATATGCATATTATATATCATATAAGCAACGTAGGACCTTCACCAATTCAATTCAACGTGATAATTTTAGCATCTTCAACAAGATTTCATGGCAATTCAACAAGATTTCATAGCATCTTAAGCAACGTGAGATTTTGCAATTATCAGGGAGTACGGTGCAATCTTTCTCAAGAATATCATACGGATGTTTCCCTACTCCGATCTTGCCGTCACGTGTTTTGTCGCAAAAAGACATGTGTTAGAGGGATCGTCAAGAGAATCAGTTCAGGTATGTTAAGGCTATCCCTTCTTTCTTTTTTTCATGATCTATACGATACAAAAGAAATGAGCAAATGCACAAATTCCATAAATAACTCGATTCATAGAAGTACAAGCGGTGCCTATATTCTTGAATTCCCATGTGTCTTATTATTATATCTTCTGTTGATGGGTCTCAGAAAATACGTAAGTTGATAATGTTTATTTCATGATATTAATCAGAGGAATAATGTACTTATGACGTTCTGAAAGATTTTATTAGCATAGTTTTTATGCATTATATTCATTTATACATGCACATTGACCCATGACGGTTATGTACTCTTAGACGGTTATGACGGTATCTTCTCTTAGAGACTTGTAGACATATGTCATATACGTAATAGATTGTATGGCCTTGTCGGCCTATGTTTAGTGTACGAGTAATCATTTAGGTCTTATAGGCCCGTATGTCTTATGTATAAGTTGGTATTACATGTTTTATTCTTGTTATCCTACGGTAGCCTTTCTGTCTCATTTACTTATGATAGCATGGTACGACAAGATACGTTACATTGGTACCTGGTTGAGTAAGGTACTGGTGCCCATCGCGGCCCATCGGTTTGGGTCGTGACATTTGAGTACATAAGCTTTTGGATAATTTTATTTTCGGAGTCAATTTGGAATAGTTGAAGCAAGGCTCATTTCTTAATATTTCACACATCATTTCATTTTGTTAGTGCTATTGGCATAAGTATAACTTTTATTTTTGGCATGATGGTCATACTTTATATCCCCAATTCACTACTTTCACTTTCAAGCATCTTTATAGATTATCGACAACAAATAATCTCTAATCATGACTTTTAGTGCACCTATGAGCAATTAAGAGTCTTAAGCATATTGAGACTTCTTACATAATTTGGCATAATAGCCTTCACTTGAAACACTACTTGGAGTCATAATATTCCTATACCCAACTAATACTTTGAACACATTCCCGAAGGATAAAATCATATTATAAGAGCGTCCAGAACACATTTTGAACATATACCTTTCAATACAAAGTTTATTCGGAATAGTTGATTTATAAAGAATAACTCAGGACTTACAAGAACATCATGGAATTCAATTCTAGGAAAGAAGTTTAGCCAACATACCTCGCTTTAAGCTTTCCTTTAATTACTACAACGTTTCAAAAATTCTAGCAATCTCAATCTATTTTGAAACATAACAAAATTGAACACAAACCAGGAAGATATTCATGGTTTCAGCTCATTTGAGCATTTTATCAAACACTAGGTGTGCAAATTTGGCTACAAGATTTCCTTCATTCTACAACCCAATCTTTACTTAATTGAGATCAACAATCTTCCCACAAACCTTATTGGTACGAGAATATGCACATAATACTGCTACGCCCAAGAATCATACTACTAATCACTAATCGTTTACCCCAAACTCGGAATTGCAGAATAGGAGTTTGAATCTTATCTCTTAGATAAAGATCTTATGATTGGATTCCTTGATTCTTGAGGATTGGTGCAAGATAGGATGATTAGAATGTTAGGTTTCCTCCTTATCTCTCTAAAATTCTCTTACCTCTCTCTAAAACGCTCAGAAAAACACCCCAAAATAAGCCCCAAAGGTTATTTATCAAAATGGGGTCGGATTATGAAAATAGGAAAACTAACCCTCCGAACTCAGGTTTATGGTCGCATAATGGACCGCACTATTGGTATGTGTTTCGCACAATGCACCGAAAAATTGATGCCCAGAAATGGGCTTCATTGGACAGGTCTGCGACCATTTTGCGATCGCATAACCACTTCTGCGGTCGCCGGATTGGTCGCCGAATTGCATTCTGATAGCCTTTAGTAATTTGGTCATAAAGTATTGTAGGACTGTCAAATGACAAACGGTTTGAAGCTTTAGAAACTAGAATCAAAGAGCTTTAATTTGATAGGTCATCCATCACATAACATTTTATATATATGTAGATATGCTTGTCCAACGTTTTGTCTTGTGAGTACTTATTTTAAACTTTTTGCCTATCATGTAATTTCCAACTCGATTTGGACTTAGGGCTCTCCTTAGACCCCACATCACTTATAATATACCTCGTACACTTATTATCATATCCAATTCATATACATCATATTAGTAGTCCTCGTCCACTCATAAAATAATATAACGAGTGCACAACAACTTTCTTAATAGCATTTAAGTACTTCGAAATTTTCCCGGGTGGTACACACAACCTCTAGGGCTATAGTGAATGCAGTCTTGAGCTTTTAAAATCTCGCCTCACACTTGTCGGACCATATACAAAGAGAACCCTTCTAGGTCAACTTGGTCAATAGGGCAGGCATAGATGAAAACCCCACCATGAACCGATGATAGTAAGCTACCAAGATGCTACGAATCTCTATAGATGAAGTAGGATTAGGCCAGTTCTGAACTGCCTCAATCTTCTTATGATCCACCTTGATACCCCCATACGACACCCCATAACCCAAAAGGTCAATCGAGTCTAACCAGAACTCACACTTTGAAAACATGGCATACAATTGACGATCCTTCAAAGTCTGAAGCTCTACCGTAGGTGCTGCTCATGCTCTTCTCGACTGCAGAAGTAAGTGAAAATATCATTAATGAAGACAATCATGAAGGAATCTAGATAAGGCTTGAACACTTGGTTCATCAAGTCCATAAAGGTTGTCGGGCATTAGCCAAGCCAAATGACATCATCAAGAACTCGTTGTGACAAAATTGAGTCCTAAATGTTATCTTAGGCACATATGATGCCCCAGTCTTCACCTAATGGTAGCCATATCTTAAATCAATCTTGGAAAACACCTCGGCACCCTGAAGCTGGTTAAATAAACCATCAATCCTCAACAATGGATACTTGTTCTTGATAGTGACCTAGTTCAACTTCCAATAATCTATGCACATCCTCATCAATCCGTACTTTTTCTTAACAAACAACATTGCTTTAAAATTTAAAATTATACTTTTATAACACATACCACCTTAACTTCTACTATTTTTAATATTCATAACTCATATGCATTTCATATTCATAACCCCCAAATGTTAAATTTAAAAAGTAACATACCTTATGGTATTCATCTATTTTTCCCTATATACATTCATAACTTTGTTTCATGAGATCCCTGCCCAAAGTTACGTTTTTCAACCTTTATCTCAAATAGTAATGTCGTCATATTTACTACAATATAGGATTCATGTTTTAGTTTGGCTCTATGATAAGAGTGGATTGCTCTAGTGGTGAGCACCCTCCACTTCCAACCAAGAGGTTGTGAGTTCGAGTCACCCTAAGAGCAAGGTGGGGAGTTCTTGGAGGGAGGGAGTCGAGGGTCAATCGGAAATAGCCTCTCTACCCCATGGTAGGGGTAAGGTTTGCGTACAAACTACCCTCCCCAGACCCCACTAGTGGGATTATACTGGGTTGTTGTTGTTTTAGTTTGGCTCTATCATGACCCAAAAATCCCACCTTAAGGGTCGTGATATCACCTAGTTCCTAAGACTAGGTAAGCCAATCACAAAACAAGATCTACAGATAAATAGCAACTAAAATATTAATGAAAGCTGAAAAAGTACCATAACATAACCAAAAACAGAAATACAATAGTCAAATTCCAAAACACGCTAATACTGAGTCATAAGCTCTACAGAGAGTGTACAAGAAGTATCAAAATACAACATTGTTTGGGATACAATGTGCAGTAGTAAGAAATTAACAGAAGGTGACTTCGATGCCTGTGAGCGGAACAACATGTGTACCTTGAAGTCTCTGCAGCTCTGGCTCGACTCTCTAGTGTCCAGCATGATCCGATATACCTGGATCTGCACAAAAAATATGCAGAAGCGTAGTATGAGTACACTATAATCTATACCCAGTAAGTGTCAAGATTAACCTCGGTTTAAAGTAAAGACACTCACTAGTAAAAATAACATGTGCAAGATATCAAAATAAAACTAAATACGGAAAATATAACAAAACAAATATTAACCACCTCGAAGAATGTCTAACAACAACTCAATGTAAGAAAATTTGCCTTTGCCAACAACATATCAATGGGACCAGGGCATGTGATAACATATTTGATTCCACCAACAACTCATAAAACATAAGGGAAAGTCATTTAATAAAAACAAGAATTTGATCAAAACATGAACCCTCGGTTCCAATACATAAACAATAACAAGAATCACCCCCGATATATCTCATAACTATCCCCCACAAGCTACTCTTATGTCGCCGCATGCACATTAACAATGGAATAGCAAATCTAATCATAAATCTAGTCATAATGGAATTCCATTATCAACAAAATGCACAATAACATTATCTCGACTACCTATAACACCATAAGTCCATATATGTGTTTGGTTTTCAAATTCAAGTCCAATTCGACCCTCAAATCTCAAATTTTTATTTTTCAAAACATAATAAACAATCCCCAAAATTCTAGAGAATGTTGCAAAAGTGACACTCACTTTGCATATGCGATGAAATACACCTTCGCAAAAGCGAACTACTCCTAGCCCAACCCACTTCACATTTGCGAGGCTTGCTTCGCAAATGCAAAGCCTTCCATCCACTACCCCCTTCACAGATGCGATTGTTACTTTGCAAATGGGGTATATGAAAATGCGAACTGGTGCTCGCATTTGCTATAACTGCAGCACCATCACACAAGCAACTATGAATTAAGTCCAAACCAATCTGAAATACGTTTAAAACTCATCCGAGCCCCCGGGGCTCCACACCAAACATCCACATAAGTCTAGAAATATCATACAATATTGCTTGCAATCTTATCGCAAACTCAAAACACCAAAAAACATCCAAAACTACGAGTCGGACACCAAAACACATAGAAGTCACGATGAAACTCAAGAACCGCTAAAATCACAACCAAGGGTCCGATTCCTATCAAACCAACTTTGAATGACACCAAACATTGCACACAAGTTTCAAATGCCAATACGGATGTAATCCAAGTATCGAAACCAAAATCCGAACCCGATAGCCAAAAAGTCAACCTATGGTCAAACCTATGAAATTTCTAAGCTTCAAAATTGCCAACTTTTGGCAAGAATAGCCAATTCAACATAGGAACCTCCAAATCCAATTCCGAGCATATTCCTAAGTCCAAACTCACCATAAGAACCTATTAGAACCATCAAAATACCGTTAGATGGTCATTTTCACAACAGTCAAACCTCGATCAACACTCTTAACCTAAGGTTCCAAGCTAAGAACCAAGCATTGCAAATCAACCCAAAACCTTCCTGAAACCTAACCAACTATCCCCGAAAGTCACGAAACCACAAATACATATACGGAAGCTTCAAAAAGGAAAAACGGGATCAAATACACAAATTAGCCGGTTGAGTCGTTACATTCTCCCCCTCTTAAATAAATGTCCATACTCTAACAAGTATATAGACATACTTGAAATGCCAAAAATATGAGGATAACGATAACAAATATCATGCTCGGTCTCCCAAGTCGCCTCCTCGACTGGTTGACCTCTCAATTGAACCTTCACCGATGCAATGTTCTTCAACCTCAACTTCCGGACCTGCTTGTTAAAAATAGCCACCGGCTCCTCCAAATAGGTCAAATCCTTGACCAATTGGACTGAGCTAAACTTTAACACATGTGACGGATCTCCATAGTACTTCCGGAACATGGAAAAACGGAAAACAAGGTGAACTCCCGATAAACTGCATGGCAATGCAAGTCTGTAGGCCACCTTACCCACTCTATCAAGTATCTCAAAAGGACCAATATACCGAAGGCTCAACTTGCCCTTCTTACCGACCCTCATCAAACCCTTTCTGGGAGAAACTCTGAGTAGAAACTTCTCACCCACCATGAATGCTACATCACCAGCCCTCATATCAAATGCGGACCTGCCTGTCAAAAATAGCCACCGGCTCCTCAACATAGGTCAAATCCTTGACCAGTTGGACTGAGCTAACATTTAACACATATGACGGATCTCCATAGTACTTTCAGGGCATGGAAAAACGGAAAACCAGGTGAACTCCCGATAAACTGGGTGGAAATGCAAGTCTATAGACCACCTCACCTACTCTCTCAAGTATCTCAAAAGGACCAATATACCGAAGGCTCAACTTGCCCTTCTTACCGAACCTTATCAAACCCTTTATGGGAGAAACTCTGAGTAGAAACTTCTCACCGACCATATGCTACATCACGAACCCTCATATCAACATAACTCTTTTGCTTGAACTGCGATGCATGATGTCGCATTTGAACCAACTTCAACTTCTCCAAAGCATCGCAGACCAAATCAGTGCCTATCAACCTAGCCTCCCGAGGCTCAAACAAACATATCGGAGAATGACATTGCCTCCCATATTAGGCGTCGTACAGAGACATCTAGATGCTCGATTGATAGTTGTTGTTGTAGGCAAACTATGCTAGCGGTATGAAATGGTCCCATTAGCCATAAATCCGTCTAGGGATGAAATGTCATACTCACCTTAATAAAATTTCCTCAAGGTACGTGGAAGCCAAACCATAAAATCTATAGTGATACGCTCCCACTTTCACTCCAGAATATCCTCTGAAGTGAACCACCCGGTCTCTGATGCTGGTTCTTAACCTACTGACAGTTGAAACAGCAAGCCATACACTCCACAATATCTTTCATCATTCTTCTACACCAGTAGTGCTGCTTCAAATCATGGTAAATATTTGTCATACCTGAATGAATGGAATACCACGAACTATGGGCCTCTACAAGAATCTGCTCGAGATTCTATAACATACAAATAAGTGGAACTCGAATCAAATAAAACTGATGGTTGACAGTATCTAATGCAACAACCTCAGTCCTATTAGGGAAAGGATAAAAATGGACCTGACCTCCCCCTCTAGGATGTCCTCTATCCGCATGTTCTCTACCATTACCCGGTTATGCAGGTAAAGTAGCAACTAGAGTAGTAGCCATAGCCTGAATTGCCTGCGAGGTCCACCCCTTCGATGTTTGAGACAATCCCTCACCATATGCCTTATTTAACAATACTCGAAACAACTCCTTTGCGGGTGTAGATGCAGGTATTGAGTCTGCCTCAGGTAAATAACATAACTACTGTAGGAACCCGGTGGAGAAGGTGCACTAGAGGATGGCTGTCCAAAATGAGTATCTTGAGTTCTGTTACTAGCTGGAGCACTACATGTAACCTGAAGTGCAGACTGAACTGGTCGATTGATAAAGCCTTTTCAATGACAATTTGTAGCTTAACAATGGGAACTGCTAAATCCTCCAAAAGTCCGAGGCCTCTTGGCCTCTCTATCTCTGCTCTTCTACCCATTGATACGGTTCAACCTCCTACCAATTTCCAGAACCTGGTGGAATAGAGTCCGAGTCTCTAGCTCCCATTCCATCCCAAATCTGAGGCTATAACCGAGTCCCTCAATAAATCTACATACTCTCTCTCTAACAATGGAAACCAAAGCATGTGCATGACGAGATAACTCGATAAACCTCATAGCATACTCAGTCACGGTCATAGTCCCCTGGTGAAACTACTCAAACTCGGTGCGCAATGCATACCTGATGGTTGGTAGAATGAAGTTCCTCAAAACGAGATAAATGAACTAAGCCCAAGTGAGTGGTGCGGCACCCAATGGCCTACTCTTCTCATAAGTTTTCCACCATCAATATGATGGCCCCGTCAGCTGGAAAGTAGTAAGGTCGGCCTCGATCAACTCCACTATGTCATAGTGTATAGAATACAATGACACTAGTCTAAGAAACCCTATGCATCCTCAGAAGGCCCATTGGTGCAATTAGGAGGATGATACTTCTAGAGCATCTCTAACCTCTTCTGTTCCTCCTCCGACACAACTGGCCTGACCTTGGGCTGAATTGCAACCACGGGCTGATCGTTATAACACTCGGAGCCAGATCAACATGAGCCCGCTATTTTGTAGTGTAGGGGGCGGGAATTTGAGCTCCTCCCCTATCCTGAGAAGTAGCTGGTGTAATCAGGATAAACCTCGCCTAAGCCAAAGTTTAAAACTATAAGGACCCATAAAAGTTCACCAAGAATTTAAGTTTTTATGGTGCCAAGGTAAGATAATGTGCCACAAATCGGATTTTTTTATTGTACAATGCATCATGGAGTTGGTAGAAGAATTTGTAAAAACGACAATAATGTGGTCCATTAGTCTATAGAGGATTTGTTCCGCTAACCACATAATCACAATAGAATGAATCAGAAGCAATTCAAATTTAAAAACTATTTTGTGGCCATTCCTCTTGCCGCATAACCATTATGCTGCCGTGAAATTGCAAGGCGGAGTTGACCAGACCCAACCAAGAATTTGAATACCCTTTTATGGCCATTCTTCTAGTCGCATAACCATTCTGCTGGACGCATAACCATTCTGCTACCCTAAAATGGCATCGCGGAATTGACATACCATTTTGTAGCCATTCTGCTGGCCACGAATCTGTTCTGCTACCACAGCATTGCACCACATAATTGACATCGGGAGTTATTATTGAAAATTTTCTTACCCGACCCCATTTTGATTAGTAGCCTTTGGGGCTCATTTTGAAGCAAAAATCTATTATTTTAGAGAGAAGTGATAGTATCTTGGAGAGAGAGGGAGAAGACCTAGTCATTCTAATCATCAATCCTTGCCCCAATCGTGAAGATTCATGGGAAGCCACTCACTAGAGCATCATCTACCTGGGTAATACCTTGTCCTAAAACCTTCATGAAATTGTTATGGGTTTAATTAAGTTATGTAATCTGATATAGGCCATGCATGTAACATTAGGTTGTAGTATGTGGGGTTGTTGAACTATTTTGGGTAGTTTCTTATTGAAATTGGTTGAGGGGGGAGGGGATTACCATTGTAGAGATTTGTAGTCAATTTTGCATAATAGATGTTTGAACAAATTCCCAAGAGACTTATGTCATGAGAATCCTTCTAATTATTATCCAATTGTAGCTATCTTCCTATAGATTTATATTTCTAGAGGTGTTGGGACGTTGTAGTAACTTAAGGAAAGATCGAGAAATGTATGTTGGCTATAACCTTTCTCTTAGAATTGAATGCCATGATGTTTCTGTCAGTTTCAAGTATGGTTAGCCCAGGTTCCAAATTCTTATGTTACGAGGTGTTCCGAATAAATTCGATTATCCTGAGTAATCAATGTGTCAAAATATGTATGTACTCAAAACATATTCCAATTACTCCTATCTCATCATGATCTCCTTGGGGAATGTGTTCAAGTATGGTTTATATGTTAAAGCGTTATAACTTCAATTTATGTTTCAAATGAAAGTCCATTATGCTTAACTTGGAAAGAATACTCAATACGCCTAATACCCCTAATGCTCATATTTATACTTAAGGTCTTGATTTCAAATGCTCTCATTTTTGATAATCTATAAACATGCTTGAAAGGGAAAGAAGTGAGTTGGGATATAAAGTGTGGCCACCCTGCCAATAATGAAAGTTATACTCGTGGCCAATGGTGCCAATGAGATGAAATGATGTGTGAAAGATTTTGAAATGAGCCGTGAATCAACTATTTTAAATTTACTCTGACAATAGAATTTCCTAAAGGCTTATGTACTCAAGTCGTGTTAAAATATGGTTGTTTGAACTAATACCTATGATGTGAATCACTGTTTTAGTCGTAAATCACCATGCTCTCTTTTATAAACATTTCCAATGTGATTTGAGTTCTTACATATTCATAAGTTGAAATTGGGTGTTGCCCTTTGGGAAAAAGTATTTCAAGAATAAGTGGTGTATCATTCGTTTATGATTTTAACTCGTGCTTCAACTGCTAGTAATTTTGCTCCATTCTTTGGAATTGAATCTATTGTGTTTAAAGCCTTCATTAGTAATGAACATAAAGTTGTGAATTTTGGAAAATTCCATATGTTGATGTTTACGATGATGATCCTTGAAAGAAAAGAAATGAAAATATGGAATATGAGATACGACCATCGTGCCATGAATGAAGAATCATATGTGTGTCCAAGAGAGCCAAGGAAATAATTATGTTGCGAATGGTAGAAAGTACTAATGAAGCTATATATGGTGTGAAAGGTTATGAGGTTAATGTATTTGTATTTCTGTTTTCTTTGTATGCAAAACAAAAATATATTTGGGGGTATCGTTAGTAACCGAGGAAGGGTAGATAGAAATAACTAAAACTTGTCGGTGTAGGAGTTATTGAGGGGTAAATCCCCATATTGATATGATGAAATTATTTTCCTTAATTGGGATGAGATTATACCGCTTATTTAATATGAGATAATTACTAGCAGAGGGTCATGTCTATTTCACAGTACCACATGGCACCTATTGAGTTGAAGGAGTTGAAGGGAAAACTTTAGGAGTTTATTGCTAAGGGTTTCATCAGGCCCAGTGTGTCCCCTTGGGGTATACCGATTCTATTTCTGAAGAAGAAGGATAGTTCTATAAGGATATGTGTTGATTATAGGCAGCTGAACAAAGTTATTGTAAAGAAGAAGTACCCACTACCGTATATCGATGATTTTTTTGATCACCTTGGGGGTGATAGGGTGTTCTAGAAGATTGATTTGAGATCAGGGTATCATTGGTTGACGATTCGGCCTTCAAATATTTTGAAGACAACTTTTAGGACCCGCTATGGTCACTATGAGTTTCTCGTGATGTCTTTTGGGCTGACCAATGCCCCAACAACCTTTATGCACTTGATGAACAGTGTGTTTAAACACTATCTAGATTTCAGAGTTGGCCCAGACCGTTTTTTGCTATTGAGATCGGCAGGTTTCTTAGTTCCGTCGGGTATTACCGTCATTTTGTGGATGGTTTATCGTCCATTGCTGCACCTTTGACTAGATTGACCCAGAAGGGTGCCCAATTCAGGTGGCCCGATGAGTGTGAGAAGAGCTTTTAGAAGCTCAAGACTGTGTTTACCATAGCTCCAGTTCTGGTTTTTCCTTCAACATCGGGTTCTTATACCGTTTACTGTGATGCTTTGTGGATTTCCATTGGATGTGTATTGATGTAGGACGGTAGAGTTATTGCATATGCTTCATGTTAGTTGAAGCCCCATGAGAAGAACTACCCTATACCTAATTTGGAGTTGGCAACCATTGTTCACGCATTGAAGATTTTGAGGCACTATCTCTATTGCATGTCTTATAAGTTGTTCACATATCACAGGAGTCTATATCACTTGTTCAAGCAAATGGATCTGAACTTAAGGCAATGGAGGTGGTTAGAATTATTAAAGGACTATGATATCACCAATTCTTTAACATCCGGGGAAAGCCAATGCGGGGGCCGATACATTGAGTAGGAAGGTTAAGAGCATGGGGAGTCTTGCTTATTCCAGTAGGGGAGAGAACGTTAGCATTGGATGTTCAGGCTTTGACAATTGGTTGGTTATTTTGGAGCCCAGCCAGGTTCTTGCTTGTGTGGTTTCACTGTCCTTCTTGTTTTAGTGTGTCAGTGTGATGATCCCTACTTGCTTGTCCTGAAGATCATGGTGCAACATGGTGATGCCAAGGAAGTTACTATTAGAGATGATGCAGGGTCGGTTTTGTGTGCAGAATGTAGATGGGATGCGATATTTGATACTTGTGGACGCCCACAGTTCACAGTATTCCATTCATTCGGGTGCCGCAAAGATGTACTAGATTTGAGGCAGCACTATTGGTGGCGAAGGATGGAGAATGATATTGTTGATTATGTTGCATGGTGTTGAACTGTCAGTAGGGGAAGTACGAGCATCAGAAACTGGGTGGTTTGATTTACAGGCTTGACATTGCAGAGTGGAAGTGGAAGCGTATCACCATGGATTTTGTTGGTAGACTTCCACAGACCTTGAGGAAATTTGATGTAGTATGGGTCATTGTGGACAGACTGACCAATTCTTACACTTCATTCCAGTCGTGATATATACTCTTCTGAGCAGTTGGCTCAAATGTATATTCGTGAGATTGTTCTCCTTCATGGTGTGCCCGTATCTATTATCTCGGATTGAGGCACTCAGTTCACATCACAATTTAGTACAGTAGAGCGGCAAGAGTTGGGTACATAGGTAGAGTTGAGCATAGCATTTCATCCCTAGACAGACGGATTTCCTATTCCACACTTTCATATCTTTCCTTTCATGGATCATCATCATAAATATCAACATATACAATATTCCGAAAATCACAACTTTAGGTTCATTGGCAATGAAGACATTAAATACAATGGATTTCTTTCCAAGAAATTGAGTAAAATGATTGGCAGCTGAAGCACAAGTTAAAATCATAAATGAGTAACGCATCATTTATTCTTGAAATACTTTTCCCCAAAAGGGGAATACACCATTTCAACTCATGATTATGTAAGAGCTCAAAACATATTGGAAATACTTACCAAGCATAGCATTAGTTCGAATAACCACATTTGGACATGACTTGATGTTATATCCCATGTTTTTGTACGTGGAAGTACGCCATATGTAAATTTGTATAAGCTCGGAAATGAGATGTTACGTCCCAATCCCGCATTTTCGTACGTCAAAGTTTCATCGTAAGTTAATGGGAATGAGATTATTTTTTTTTGGTTATAAGCATTTATTCTATTTATAATGGGCGATACGTAAGTGTCGTGAAGATTAAACGGTAATCGAATCAAAGAAAATGAGTTTCATTGAAGGTTGTCAATTTGGGATAAAATGTGGTTTGAGCTATAACACCCGACATTAATCGACTAGTGCCATACAAGGTACCAAATGGCCATGATAGCAAGATTTATAAAGTGTAGTAAAAGTGAGTAGCATTTTAAGTAATTTGAGATAATTCTTAATTATGTGGATAATTGGGTAATTATGGATTTTTAGTGGGAGATTAATTAAAATCTTTGGATAAATAAAAAACTCTACGTGGCAGCAAGCCACCCAAAGCTTTATGACTCTTAATTCATCATGGGCTATGTGGCAAGATTAAGTCATCTGGATTATGTGGTTAAGCCACCACATAAAGTGGGCCCACATCCATATATAAGATATCTCAAATTCATGAACAAGCTACATAAGTAACGTTAAAACCATTCTAATATGCATCTTCTTATTATATATCATATAAGCAATGCAAGCAATTCACCAATTCAAATCAACCTGAGAATTTTAGCATCGTCAACAAGATTTCATGGCAATTCGACAAGATTTCATAGCATCTTAAGCAATGCAAGATTTTGCAATTATAAGGTAGTACGGTGCAATTCTCAAGAATATTATACGTATTTTTCCCTACTTCGATATTGTAGTCACGTGTTTTGTCGCAAAAAGACATGTGTTAGAGGGATCATCAAGAGAATCGGTTCAGGTATGTTAAGTCTATCCGTTCTTTCTTTTTTGCATGATAATGAAACGAGCAAATGCACAACTTCCATAAATGACTCGAGTCATAGAAGTATTAGCGGTGCCTATGCTTTTGAGTTCCCATGTGTCTTATTATTACATCTTTTGTTCATGGGTCTCAGAAAATATGTAAGTTGATAAAGTTTATTTCATGATATTAAGCAGAGGCATAATGTACTTATGATGTTCTGAAAGATTATATTAACATATGTTTTATGCATTACATTAATTTATACATGCACATTGACCCATGAACAGATGGCGTTCTATAAACGTATATATATGTATAAATGTGTATATGGGATACGGGAAAAGGTTACGACATTATATACACACCACCACCTGATCAGCTTGTATACTTTGATGATTTTGCCGCAGTGGCCGAGATGACATGATGGGATGTCCTTAGAGGCTTGATGATGTTATGAACACATGTAGCTATGCATGACATGACATTTATATGCATATGCATGACATTATCCTATTAAATGATTCACAGAGCTATTCAGATATACATGTTGAGTCTTTTACTCAATGTTTCTCTCATGTCTATTGTTTACTGATTTTCATTCCTTAGATACTCGGTGCATTATTTGTACTGACATCCATTTTGCATGGGGACACTGCGTTTCATGCTCGCATGTCTCGATAGATAGGTTGAGAGTCCTCCAAGTAGGCTATCAGCTTAGCGGAAGATGTTAGTGCGCTTCATTTGCTACGGAGTTGCTTATTTGGTTAGTATGATTTAGACATCTAATGACTGGTATGTCGGGGCCCTGTCCCGACCTTATGACGGTTATGTACTCTTAGAGGCTTGTAGACATATGTCATGTACGTAATAGATTGTATGGCCTTGTCAGCCTATGTTTAGTGTACCAGTAATCATTTGGGTCTTATAGGTCCGTATATCTTATGTATAAGTTGGTATTACATGTTTTATTCTAGTTATCTTATGGTAGCCTTTCTGTCTCATCTACTTATGATAGCATGATACGAAAAGATACATTACGGTGGTACTCGGTTGAGTAAGGTACCGGGTGCCCGTCGCGGCCCATCGGTTTGGGTCGTGACGAAAGTGGTATCAGAGCCAGGTTCTGTTCTAGGGAGTCTACAAGTCGTGTCTAGTAGGGTCTTGTTAATGGGTGTGTTGTGCACCACACTTATAAGCAGGAGGCTACAGGGCATTTAGGACTGTCACTCTTTCTTCTTACTATAGATCGTGTGGTAGAGCTTAGTCGTAGAAATTCAAATTCCTAAATTCTATTATATTCGTAATACAACAATACCTACATCCAGAATGACGGTTGGTAAAAGATATAGATGTGGAAGAGTTGAGTTAGAGGAACTCGATTTTGCATCATGCTTATGATGAGTAAATATGAGGTCTTCAGCAGATCATGTGTATACTAAAAGGTGTAAGCTTCTTGATAAGGAGCCCTAAGGCATGAATATTTATCCACCCAGATGGTGAAAAACAATGAGTCATTCAGAAGGAAAATACAAGTTTTAACAAGTATAAGAAGCAAGGTGAAGAAGGGTACGACACTCCCAGATGGTGCACTATAAAATAGTACAGCAAGATATAAGTACGATAAAGATAGGCACTGGAAGCCTGGAAGGTATAAATATTATCTTAGTGTGACTCCCCTCCCTAGTAGAGCGAGAATGTTAGGCAACCCGAAGAGCCATGGGATGGAGCAAGGAGAGCTAAAAGCAAACGAATGTCTTGTTGAAGTTTCAGAATAAAGTGATAAACAAAAATATTAGCAGGGAAATAAGAAGAGAGTTAATGAATCATTATGAGTAATATGTGATACATGGATGACAATGGTAGATTCAAAAAAATGAAAATATTACAGAGTCTAGTCAAATGAAGGAAATGACGAGAGGTGATAGGCCTTGAGACAACAAAAGAGTATAGGACATAAAGTCATATCCTCATTTTGAGAAATAAGTTCGTGACTCCAACACGACTACCAAAAGGAAAAGTTAGATCCAGAGTAATAAGGAATCAGCATGGACTGATGAACAAGATAAACTAAGCATGAACTAGGGGCTGACTAATAGTCGGCATCATGAGAATTTCAGAGACTGCGTCCCGGCAATAATAGAATGGACGATAGAAGAATACCCTTAAAAGGTCATTTAGGAAGATGCTTCCCTAAAGCAAGCAAGGTGAGCAAAGTTAAGCTTAAGGGATTGTATGTGCCAGTTACACTAAGTGTCACCCTCACGAGTAAGGAATTTCGTTATCCTTGGTACAGAAGGATTACCGCGAGGCGAGTAAGGATCATCGATGATGTGGAAAGCCGCCAAAGATGAAGAGGTAAAACAACTATACGTAGATCATCGTAGCACTAAATCTTAGTACTCCCCTAAAAAGGGGGAATATGGAGTGATGTGGCATTAAGTTAGAATTAAGTGGTTCTAGTAACTATGGAATGGTAAAGGAAGAATGCGATAAAAATGAGAAAGGAATGAGATTGTACTTATTCAAATCATACAGATACGATTCCACAACATTATGTAAACAAGACGTCAAGGAGAGGAAGGAAGGGTTCCTGCCCGAGATGTTATTGATAGATAAGAAGCCAGTGAGAGACGTAAGTTAAGACAAGGAAATAATATAAGAACGATTACGCAGAATATTGATATGAGAAGGGGCTAATGAGTAGTTGGTAGTTGATTCAGGAAGCGCCTAGTTTTGGCTAGACAGGAGGTTACCAAAAAATCAACAGATCGTGCAACATAAACATAGTGAACCCCAACATGGGGAATGCAGTCTCGCAGGTATGACATTGTAATACTTGACAAATATTCAGATAGGAGTTGGGATAGTTAAAGATACCGTATGAGTATTATGGAAATAAAAGATCATACCACTGGGAAGACAACAAAAATATTAGTTCAGAAGCAACCCTACAAGCACAAGGACGTGGAGATAAGTAATTACGGATTATTATAGGTAGGGAAGAACATCAAGAATTCCATTGGGTATACGATGTAATAAGCTTTCAGATTTACAAGAGTCAGAGGGTCTTCCCTAAGTACTATAACGGAAGACTAGCTGAGGAAATAAGGAAGAAGGCTTCAACTTAAACATAGTAACTTGAAGAGGAGATGGTCTTGTAACAACAGTCTCACAACAACAATGTATGCACTCCATAAGAAAGTGGCAGCTATCATGGCCAATGAACGGAAAGTAAAAGCAAAAGTAGGATTCAAGATCATATGGGTTGAATGGAATTCCAATATGTGTTGGCACTAAGATAAGCCAAGTATTCGTGCAACAAGTGGAAACACGACCAGGAAAAGTAATTGCTTACATTTAAAGAAAGTTGAGAAGGAACGAAAGGAATTATTCGATCAATGATCTAGAGTTAGTTACATTATGAATGCACTTATGATTTTAGAATATTATCCATGCAGCATATATGTTGAAAGAAATAATTAAGTCCAGGTCATAGACAAAGGATTGAATTGTTAAAGGATTGTATCATGGATATTCCATAGCATTCATGAAAGGCTAAAGTAATAACTAATACCATGATCCACAGATCGGAAGATATCTTAATCCAAAAAAAAGGTTGATCAGAAGGAAGAAGAAACTAAAGAGTTACATCAATGATGTAAATCAGGAGTCTGATTATTGGACCCAGAAACTTATAGAAACCGTGATTGAGAACATAGCAGAATCATTCTTAATATCATAGGTGCAAGAGATATAGTACAACAACCATATTCTATAATGGCTCTATGATAAAGCCAGTTAGAAGTCAGTATGAAGCTCCCACCGGATTGTATATGTACTAGAGGTGCAAGTATTAAAATAGAGCTTCAAGTTGTGGATGTGAATTATACCTATGTGGAAGGGAGGTCATGGAAGAGATACAAGATGTGACACTAGATATTAAGGTAAGTAAGTTAAAGGTGAAAAGCGTACGAGATTTTCAAATGCAGAAGGTTGTGAATGGTCCATACTTTAGATAAAAGGCTGGGAGCACTACGATTCAGTATCCAGGAATGATAACGGCGTCATCGGTGACATGTCTTCCTGCCTATGGTTTCTAGGTATCGAGAAGTCTAATTAAGAGTGTAAAGAAGAGTTAGAGATGATGTGATGTCTCGCTTGATGTTCCATTATGACATAAGGAAATCTATGATGCAAGCAAGTTGAAGGAAGATTGAGAGTAGTATAAATAGATGTGTGTAGGTCGCAAGCTAATGTATTGTAAAACGACAAGGTTTTAGGAAGACAGGAGTAAGGATAAGAAAAGGCGACTGAAGAGGTAACAAAAATGGATAAGTCCTCTGGATTAAGCCCAGGAAAACAAGAGAGCTAATGGTTTCTCTAAGTTATAGAAAGCTCAATATAGCCGGAATAAACTCAAAGATGTCTAGGATGATGTTTGGGCCTTCGATTGAGTGAGGATTTGAAGAAGAAAAAAAGGGATTTCAAGAATTGTACAGGATTAAAATACCCATGTAAGTGAATCACATTGGGATGCTATGAAATACAGTTATGGAAGTATAGTATCGTTGATCAGTCTAATTAGTTCGGATGTCCCCGCTGAGACGTGGGTCGTAGCGGCAGTGTTACATAAGAGGTCAAGTTATCGGTGGTAGATTATGGATCAACGTTAAGGTGAATGGACAATAGATGGATAAAGTTCCAACGTATGAGATGGGATAAGGATTCTATCCTTTAAATGAACAATAATAAGGAAGCATTGAAGGACTTGGATTTATACATCTATGATAAGAAGCGAGAGAGTAACCTGGAAATGGGTAGTAGACCTCGATAATAATAAAGATAGTATGACCTACCTAGATGCAGTAAAGTCATATGGATGAATAACTAGTTCTATGAAATAAGATACAACAATATTCGTAAGATCGACAAAGTACCGAGCAAAGAACTTCAGTATACTTATAGATGCCCTGAGGGGCATCTTGTCAAGCTCTCCATATGTTCACAAAGTAAGGCCTGGAGATTGGCTACAAACTGGAGGAAAAAGGATAGAAGAGTCACATAAGCGTACTTACAAGGTCAAAATCGTACCGGATGCATGATAAAAGGTAGCAACAGTTACGAGATTGGAAGGTTTCCGACCACAAGTCGTGGTGTGAGAAAGAGACCTAAAGGGGAAAATGCCCTGGCCTTTGGAGTTATTCATAGAACAGATGCCTAGATGGAAAAAAGAGTACTAATGTATTCGGCAGACATAGGTTATAAAAATTATAAGTACATCAGTCAACATTCGAGGACAAATGTTCCAAAGGGGGGAATGATGTTACACCACATGTTTTCTATGTGTAATTACTCCATAAGTAAATTGATATAAGCTCGGAAATGAGATGATACATCCCAATCCCGCATTTTTCGTACGTCAAGGTTTCGTCGTAAGTTAATCGACGCAGACTCGGGAATAAGATTATTATTTTGTGGTTATAAGCATTTATGCTATTTATAATTGGCGATAAGTAAGTACCGTGAAGATTAAAGGGTAAACGAATCAAAGAAAATAAGTTTCGCTGAAGGTTGTCAATTTGGGTTAGAATACGGTCCGAGCTATAACACCAGGCATTTATGGACTACTGCCATACAAGGTGCCACATGACCATGATAGTAAGATTTATAAAGTGTGATAAAAGTGAGAAGTATTTTATGTAATTTGAGATAATTCTTAATTATGTGGATAATTGGGTAATTATGGATTTTTAGTGGGAGATTAATTAAAATCTTTGGATAAATCAAAAGCCCCACGTGGCAGCAAGCCACCCAAAGCTTTATGACTCTTAAGTTATCATGGGCTATGTGGAAAGATTAAGTCATTTGGATTATGTGGTAAAGCCACCACATAAAGTGGGCCCACAACCATATATAAGATATCTCAAATTCATGAACAAGCTACATAAGTAACGTTAAAACCATTCTAATATGCATCTGCATATTATATATCATATAAGCAACGCAAGACCTTCACCAATTCAAATCAACGTGATAACTTTAGCATCTTCAACAATATTTCATGGCAATTCAACAAGATTTCATAGCATCTTAAGCAACTTGAGAATTAGCAATTATAAGGGAGTACAGTGCAATTTTTCTCAAGAATAGCATACGGATTTTACCCTACTCCGATATTGCCATCACGTGTTTTGTGGCAAAAAGACATATGTTAAAGGGATCGTCAAGAGAATCGATTCAGGTATGTTAAGGCTATGCCTTCTTTCTTTTTGGCATGATCCATATGATACAAACGAAAAGCAAATGCACAACTTCCATAAATGACTCGATTCATAGAAGTATTAGCGGTGCCTATGTTCTTGAATTCCCATGTATCTTATTATTACATCTTCTATTTATGGGTCTCAGAAAATACGTAAGTTGATAAAGTTTATTTCATGATATTATTAAGAACCATAATGTACTTATGACGTTCTAAAAGATTATATTAACATATTGTTTATGCATTACATTCATTTATACATGCACATTGACCCTTGAACAGATGGAGTTATATACACGTATATATATGTATAAATATGTATATGGGATATGGTAAAAAGTTACGGCATTATATACGCACCACCACCTGATCAGCTAGTATACGTTGATGATGTTGCCCGCAGTGGCCGAGATGATATGATGGGATTCCTCAGAGGCTTGATGATGTTATGAACACATGTAGCTATGCACGACATGACATTTATACACATATGAATTACATTATAATATTAAATGATTCACAGAGCTATTCAAATATACATGTTGAGTCTTTTACTCCATATTTTTCTCATGTCTATTGTTTACTGATTTTTATACCTTACATACTCGGTACATTATTTTTGCTGACGTCCCTTTTTCTTGAGGACACTATGTTTCATGCCCACAGGTCCCGATAGACAGGTTGAGAGTCCTCTAAGTAGGCTATCGGCTCAGCGGAAGATGTTGGTGCGCTTCATTTGCTCCGTAGTTGCTTATTTGATTAGTATGATTTAGACATGTATTGACTGGTATGTCGGGGTCCTGTCTCGGCCTTATGACAGTTATGTACTCTTAGGGGCTTATAGGCATATGTCATGTACATATTAGATTGTATGGCCTTGTCGGCCTATTTTTAGTGTACGAGTAATCATTTGGGCCTTATAGGCCCGTATGTCTTATGTATAAGTTGGTATTACATGTTTTATTCAAGTTATCCGACGGTAGCCTTTTTGTCTCATTTACTTATGATAGCATGATACAAAAAGATACGTTACACTGGTACTCGGTTGAGTAAGGAACTAGATGCCCGTCGCGGCCCATTGGTTTGGGTCATGACACTTGAGTACATAAGCTTCTGGATAATTCTATTTTTGGAGTCAATTTGGAATAGTTGAATCAAGGCTCATTTCATAATATTTCACACATCATTTCATTTTGTTGGCGCTATTGGCCACAAGTATAACTTTCATTCTTGGAACGCTATTCATACTTTATATCCCCAACTCACTACTTTCACTTTCAAGCATCTTTATAGATTATCGACAACAAATAATCTCTAATCACGACTTTTAGTACACCAATGAGCAATTAAGTGTCTTAAGCATATTGAGACTTCTTACACAATTTGGCATAATAGCCTTCATTTGAAACACTACTTGGAGTCATAATATTCTTATACCCAACTAACATCATATGGTAAGAGCATCCAAAACACATTTTGAGCATATATCTTTCAACACAAAGTTTATTCGGAATAGTTGATTTATAAAGAATAACTCAGGACTTACAAGAACATCATGTAATTCAATTCTAAGAAAGAAATTTAGCCAACATACCTTGCTTTAAGCTTTCCTTTAATTACTACAACATTTCGGAAATTCTTGCAATCCCAATCTATTTTGAAACATAACGAAATTAAACACAAATTAGGAAGATATTCATTTTTCAGCTCATTTGAGAATTTTATCAAACACTATGTGTGCAAATTTGGCTACAAGGTTCGTCTACAATATTTCCTTCATTCCACAACCCAATCTTTACTTATTTTAGTTCAACAATCTTCCCACAAACCTTATTTGTACAAGACTATGTACATAATACTCCTACACCCAAGAATCATACTCCTAATCACCAATCCTTTACCCCAAACTCGATATTGAAGACTAGGAGTTTGAATCTTATCTCTTAGATGAAGATCTTGTGATTGGCTTCCTTGATTCTTGAGAATTGGTGCAAGATTGGATGATTAGAATGTTAGGTTTCCTCCTTATCTCTCTAAAATGCTCTTACCTCTCTCTAAAACCTTCAGAAAAACACCCCAAAATAAGCCCCAAAGGATATTTATCAAAATGGGGCCGGGTTATGAAAATAGGAAAATTAACCCTCCGAACTCAGGCTTGTGGTCGCATAATGGACCGCACCAAAAACGTGGTTTGTGGGAAATTTCAAGAAATAGTGTATCTCAAGTTTTAGGACTCTAAATATCATGGTTAAAAAACGAGGGAATATATGACGATTTGAACTATAAGAAAGACTATTTACTCGTTCAAAACAAGTAAATATTGATGTTGCATCTGTTCAATGAAAGTTATGATTCTATGATATTAAAAGAACGAATTTAGATCAAGAAACGTGTTCTTGAATGATCAAGAACTAAAAAGTTCCTAATGTCACCACATGGAATCAAATAATGTGATAAAGAGAGTTAGCCTTACATACCTTGACGCTGGCCCTTTTAAGCGTATCACAATGTCCATTGCCTCCTTCAACGATAATCTAAATCAATATATGTCAAGATGAACCAATATTAGCACTAATTCGAATGTTTTAGTCACTTAGGAATTCTATCAAACACCCTTTGGGCGTAAGGCCTCATAGACCTTAGTAATTGGTCTTTTCTTCACCAAGTTCTCATTCTACTACTTCTAAGTGATCCTACAATCCCAAATTGATGTAACTAACACCATTTTGCATCATCCAAATGTTTACAACAATCATAAGTCTACAATGCAAAAGCATACAATGGATCATATGGTTCTCTTTATCAAACCCATTTACTATTCTCTCAAAACTCATCAATTCATAGCTATAAATGATTTGGGAGTAGAAGCATTACCTTTTTGACGTTCAATCCTCTTGAATTCGAGTTCTAGAATTTCCTTTCTCAACAATGGTATTTCGATCGAATATCTTGGTTGATGGAGGGACCTTGGGGAAGTTAGGTTACTGAGAGCTTCCCTTTCTAGACTAGGTTTTAGTTTTTGGGTTTTGGGGGATTGAGGTAGGGATTTTAAAAAAGTGAACATGTCCCAAAATTGAGGAAGAAAATAAAGATAGTTCGGGTAAACCTTGCATGCGCGAGGCATTGTCAGGGGCGCCGAAATAACTGTGCAAGACGCCATCAAAGGCGCCAATATTATAGGTCTGAGGACCGCATAACGGCCGCAGAGGGGGGCGGACCAGCCTAGTTCCGGAGGGCCATTTCGCAGACCACAGAAGCATTATGCGATCGCATATGGTCACATACGGTCGCATAAGCGTCCGCAGATCCTATTTCAGACCTTTATTTTTTGGGTTTTTATAACCCGACCCCATTTCTTTATTTAGACTCTATGGACCATTTCTGAAGGGAGAACTTGATATTTTGAGTAAGAGAAGGCTCTAGAGAGGGAGAGAGTTCCTCAATCAATTATTCCCCAATTCTTACTCAAAACTTGGAAGAATTAACACGGGAAGCACACTAGGTTTTCATCCTAGAGATAAGATTCTACACCCTATCTCTTAATTTCGAAATTTAACTATAAATGGGTAATTAGTAAGATAATTCATGGGTATGGGAGTGGCTTATTTTGCATGCATGATTGATCATGGGATGTAGGGAGATTGTTGAGCTAAAATAGTAAAGAATGGGTTGTGGGATGAGGGAATTCTCCATAAAAGGGCCTTGAAACCTTAGTGTACACCTAGTGCTTGACAAAATGCTCAAATGAGATAAAACTATGATCATCTTCCTAATTCAATTTGCTACTTTTCTAAAATAAACTGAAGTTGCTAAGATTTCCGGAACATTTTAGAGTTAAGGAATCTCAAGTGAGGTATGTTGGCTAAACTCTTCCCTTAAAAATTGAATCCCACAATATCCATGTAAGTCCCATGTTGCTCATTGTAAATCGATTACACAAATAAGCTAGTGTCAACAGACATCCGTGATCAATATGTAATTCAAATGCTCTTGTCATGTTGTATTACTATTTGAGAATCTGCTTAAAGTATGGGATGCATATCTAAATGCCTTGAGTTCACGTTGTGTTTCAAATAAAAGCTAATGAAAGATTGTGTAAGAAATCGTGATGTTCCTAAGACTCCTATTTGCTCAACTGTATGCTTATATGTCTTGAATAAAAATGCCTTATTGTTGGAAAGTTCATGACGATGGTTTAAAGTAAAAAGGTGTGCATGAAATACGAAACATGAAATATGAATCACATAATGCGAAATGTGAAATATGAAATGTGAAATATGATACACGACCAATGTGCCAAGAGAAATAATACAATTATGGCCATTAGTGCCAATGAAATGAAGAGATGTGAAAGAAATACAAAACAAGATGATTGATAGAAAACGGTGATTTCTCACATGAGACGGCCTAGCCGATCGGGTCGTGATCGGACGCCATGCCGCACACATGGTGGTGACTGTGTTAGTAATTGTAATTGAAATTGTGATTTGGTTGACGTCTCGCATGAGACGGCCTAGCCGATCGGGTCGTGATCGGACGCCATGCCGCACACATGGTGGTGACTGTGTTAGTAATTGTAATTGAAATTGTGATTTGGTTGACGTCTCGCATGAGACGGCCTAGCCGATCGGGTCGTGATCGGACGCCATGCCGCACACATGGTGGTGACTGTGTTAGTAATTGTAATTGAAATTGTGATTTGGTTGACGTCTCGCATGAGACGGCCTAGCCGATCGAGTTGTTATCAGACGCCATGACGCACACATAGTGGAAGTCAGTAGTGGAATAAGGCTTGAAATGACGTAAGTTGATTTTTTGGGAAGTTTGACTGGGGGTTGACTTTTTGATATCGAGGTTGGAATCCGATTCTGGAAATTTGAATAGGTCCGTTATGTTATTTATGGCTTGTGTGCAAAATTTGAGGTCAATCAGGCGTGATTTGATAGGTTTCGACGTTGTTTGTAGAATTTTGAAATTTCAAAGTTCATTAGGCTTGAATCCGGTGCAATTTCTGTTTTTGATGTTGTTTAATGTGATTTGACGCTTTGACTAAGTTTGTATGACGGTTTATGATTTGTTGGTAAAATTAGTTTAAGTCTCGATGGTCTCGGGTGAGTTTCAGATGGTTAACGGATTGATGTTTGAATTTGGGAGACTGCTGAAGCTGAAGTCTTCTAGTGAAATCACACCTGTGGAACATTTGTCGCAGGTGTGAGCTCGCAAGTGCGAGCTGGGGTGCGCAGAAGCAAAGTGCACAGGTGCAGAAGGAACCTCGTAGGATCAAACTCGCACCTGCACGGGAACGAACACAGAAATGGCGCCTGGGGCTGGGGACTGTGGAGCGCAGATATGGAAGGCATCTCACAGTTGCAGACTTGTACCTGCACGTAGGTGATCGCAAAAGCGAGGAATTTCGCAGAAGCAAGGGAAAATATGCAGAAGCGGTTGCACAAAAGCGGTTAAAAATTCCGCAGGTGCGGAACCTCTGGACAGTGTACAAAAATAGAGTGGTGCGAGAATCTTCTCATTTTTGGACTTTCCAAACACGGGTTGAGGCGATAGTTGAGCGAGAAATTACGGAAGATCTTGAGGTAAGTCACTTGTGATCATTTTTACTCCATAATATTGAATTATTGTCGAATAATCCGACTAGATTATATGTTTTTGAGGTATAAATCGGGGATTTGAACCTAGGGATTTGAAAATAAGTTTTGAGGATTTGGAGGTCGAGTTGAGGTAAGCTTTTGGTAAAATTGGTATGGTTAGACTCGTGGTTGAATGGCCTTTCGGATTTTTTAACATTTGTAGGGTTCTGAGACGTGGGCCCCACGCAAACTTTTGAGTTAAATTTTGGATTATTATTGGAAAATTAGTATTTTCTTATGGAATTAATTCCAATAATTTGTATTGACTGAATCAAATTAATTGTAGCTAGATATGAGGCTTTCGGAGACCAATTCACGAGGCAAGGTCATAGCGGAGTGAGATATTACACGGTTTAAGGTAAGTAACACTTCTAATCTTGGTTTCGAGGGTATAATTCCCTGAATTACACGTGGTATGAATTGTATTGGAGGACACACATGCTAGGTGACTGGTGTGTGGGCGTGCATCATAGAAATTGTGACTTAAATTGATTTCGTGGAGTTGCATAATTAAATAAATGTGATTATCCTCATATCCTCCATGTCTTAGAGAAATTGAGTTGAGACTCATGTTAAAGATCAACTTTTGGCTATACGCCGATATATTTTGGGACCCACATGGGTCGTATGGTTGTTGAATTAATTATGTAAATTTACAATTTTATACTCAGTCATATCTATCACTTGCATATTATATCTCAGTCTCTGCTGTCATTCATTAATCCCTCACATCGTCATGTCGGGTTGATTTTTCATGTCATTGAGAGCCCGAGTGACTGGAGATCCTGAGTGATAGTTATGTTTACTTATCTAAGCCTGGATCTAGCTATTATAGCGCTTTGGATGAAGGAGCCTCTCCGGAGTCTGCAACCTCACAGTGAGCATAGTTGATATATATATATATATATATATATATATATGGGATGAATCTTCCCTGGGCATGGATTTTTCCCGAAGCATTGATATTGAGGGATGGATTTTCCTTCGATATGGATCTTGTCTGAATCATTGATATTCGGGGATGGATCTTCCCCTAGGCTGCATAGACCTTATACGGTATTGAGTGACTGACTAACGGTTGATGGATATACCTATATATTTGGGATGGATCTTCCCTGGGGTAGATTGGCCATATACAATACTAGGTGATTGAGTATTTTAGATCGTGGGTACACAAAGTTTTTACTAAGGTGCATCACATACAGTATGTGCATTGGCATGTAGATACAGAGATTTCATATTCCTCATATTGTTCAGAATTGATCAATTTTATTTATACTAAAAGTAACTGTTCAACCTGAAAGCATGCCTACATTTCGGTATTGTTATTTCTATACTGGACTATACCTACGGAACTCGTCACTACTTTTAGCCCAATGGTTAATCTTGTTACTTATTGAGTTGGTTGTACTCATACTACACTCTGCACCTCGTGTGCAGATCCAGGTGCTCCCAGATACAGCGGCTGCTAGATTTCATAGTTTATTCTGTTGGAGACTATAAGGTAGATGCTTGGCATCCGCAGACTTTGACTCCTTTATTTATTAGTTATTGTAGTGTTCTATATTTTCAGACAGTGATTTTTATCAGTCAGACTTTGTATTCATTTAGATGCCATGTACTCGGTGACACCGGGTTTTGAGAGTGTTTATATATGTATTTGTGAGTTTTCTTCCGCTTAAATTAAATACTATATTTTCAAACTTAAAAGATGTGGTGGTTTTTTATGATTCTCGGCTTGCCTAGTATTGAGATAGGTGACATTACGACATGTGAGATTTTAGGTCATGCCAGAACCACACCTGCGCGGATCCCTCCACAAGTGAGGTCAACGGGCTTCAGCTATGGACAGTTTTGGAATTTCACATTTTCTCCATTCCAAAGCCACTAATACACGGCCTAACTTATCGTAATAATATCTTTGCCTTAATTTTTAGTCTCATGACTAGAGAAGACAAGTTTAAAGCTAGTTCTTGCACACACACTTGGGTCTTGAAGATTTGGAATTTTTTGTTGAGAATTTCTTACCTATTTATGTTCATTTCTTCATTTCCTTGCCTTGTATTGAATATCTAAGTGTGTATTATTTTTTCCAACACTTGAATCTTGTTTATGGAAATATTCATGTTTAAAGTGTGGATTAAATACCTTGTTGTGCTTATGTATTGAACAAATGTTATTTATAATGAAGTGAGTTATTGTTTCTTTAATTATTCTTGTTCTTTAATGTTTCCAAAGGGCTTAGCTCACCCTATGACTCGCTAATTAACTTTGAATTAATTCTGGGAAATATAATTTGGGGTTGGGAAAGATTAATTAACAAGAACTTGAGGTTTTAACCCTCACTTTATAGATTCTACCTAGGGATAGGATTGAACTACTTGTAGCCATATTCGGGTGTGCTTAATCTCTTAGTTGTTTTAGGGATAATTCAGTTAGGAAGTCTTGTTAGTCTTTGGAAGAAGCAAATATAGAATTATTACTCGAGGCTAATTAACATAAACTCGCTTATATTTGTAAAATCGTGTAATACATTGGATCATTACTTGAGTGTAATTCCCATTCCATCCATGCTTGTAGACATTGATCATTTTACTTGCTTTCTAGGTTAAATTACATTTTCGCATTTAGACATAAATATTCCCAAAACCATTATAAGTGTTTGGCTTAGCATAATAACTGTTAATGCTCTTACACGCCTAATCTCCTACATATTGTTCTCTGTGGGATTCGATCCCGACTCATAGTTAGGTACATTATATTGCATGCAACCGTACCCATTTACCTTTTAGTAGTGGATTTGGACATCATCAACTATTAATATATTGGAGAACATGCTTCGTGCCTATGTTATGGAGTTTGGGGGTTCTTGGGATCAGTTCTTGCCGCTTGCGGAGTTTGCCTAAAATAACAACTACAAATCGAGTATTTAGATGGCTCCATATGAGGTCGTGTATGGGAGGCGGTGTCGGTGTTTAGTGGTTTGGTTTGATACAGGTGAGGCGAGGCTAATGGGTACAAACTTGGTTCAGGATTCTTTGGAAAAAGGCTAAGTTGATTCAGGATCGGCTTCGTATAGCCCAATATAGAAAGAAGAATTTTGTGGATCGAAAGGTTTGCGATGTTGTATTCATGGTTGGAGAGAGGGTCTTGCTTCGGGTTTCGCCTATGAAGGGTGTTATGAGGTTCGGGAAGAAACGACAAGTTCAGCCCTAGGTATATCAGACATTTTGAGATTCTTGAGAGGATTGGGAAGGTGGCCTACAAGCTTTCATTGACACCTAGTATAGTTGCAGTTCATCCAGTATTCCATGTTTCTATTCTCCAAAAATATTACAGTGATCCGTCCCATATGTTGGATTTCAACTCAAAACAGTTTGACAAGGATTTGTCTTATGTTGAGGAGCCGGTGGCCATCTTGGACAGACAGGTCCGAAAGTTGAGGTCAAAGAGCATTTCTTCATTGAAGTTTGAGTGGAGGGGTCAACCAGTCGAGGAGACGACTTGGGAGACCGAGCGTGATATGTGTGGCCATTGTCCTCATCTTTTCACCACTTCAAGTATGTCTATATAATCATTCGAGAACGAACGTTTGTTTTAAGAGGGGGAGGATGTAAGGACCCGGCCGATGATTTTGAGTATTTTTTCCCTGATCCCCTATTTATTACCTCCTCTATGTTATATTATGGTTATGTGACTTGCCGATGGTGTTTGGTTTTGGTTTGGGTAAGTTTTGGAGTGAAATGGGACACTTACTCCCTGAGTTTGAAGTTTAAGTTGAAAGAGTTGACCGTAGTTTGACTTTTGTGTAGACGACTGCTGAATGGAATTTTGATTGTTCCAATAGCTCCGAATGGTAATTTCGGACTAAGGAGCGTGTCCGAATATGGATTTGGAAGTTTGTAAGTCGTTACGACTTGAATTGGTGAAAGTTAGAAAGATGAAGGTTTGGAAGGTTGAGAAGTTTGACTGGGAGTTGACTTTATTGATATCCGGGTCGGATTTTGATTCTAGAAACTAGAGTAGGTCTGTCATTTCATTTATGACTTGTGTGAAAAATTTGAGGTCAATCAGAGTTGTTTTAGTATGAATCGACATTAGTTTTGGAAGTCGGATGTTCATAGTTTCAATAGGCTTTAATTGGATTTGCGATTCGTAGAATTGATGTTGTTTGATATGATGTTTTTCCTCGAGTAGTTTTGTTAGTTGCTTTGGAACTTGTTGGTATATTCAGAAGGTGTCCCGGGGTTCCTGGGAGTCACTCAGATTGAATTCAGAATATATTTTGACTTGGTTGAATTGTTGAGGTATGTTGTTCTAGTGTCATCGCACCAGCGTAGGGTTTGGCTGCAGGTGCGGACAAACATGTGTGTGAGGGTGCATCACATAAGCAGAGGAGGAAAGACCAGACCTAGCTTCGCAGTTGTGGACACCTGGGCGCAGATGCGCATCCATAGGCACGAGTGTTTTTCCGCTGAAGCGGAACTGTGAGGAACTTGTGAAGGACCGCATGTGCGGTCGAGGCTCCACAGGAACGGGCTCGCAGGTGCAAGCAATTGGTCCGCGTAAGCGGAACTTCATGGGATTAGTTGGAACCGCACTTGCGATGGATTGTTTCGTAGGTGCTGCGTCCCAGGTGCGATAGTGTGCCCGGATAAGCAAACATTGCTGTGAAGAAAAGGGGGTGTTCAAGGTTTTTATCCCATTTTCATCTTTTGGACCTAGAGAGTTCGGTTGTGGTGATTTCTGAGGGATCTTAAAGGACATTATCGGGGTAAGTGATCCTAACTCTGATTTGGCTAAATTACATGAATCCATCGTTATGTTTGTCATCTAATTAATGATTTGAGTTGGAATGTTTGGGGAACAATTGTGAAACTTCTTAGACTAAATTTTGCGGATTTGAAAGGCGAATTGAAGTCGGATTTGAGTAATTCTTATATGGTTGGACTCGTTATTGAATGGATGTTTAGATATTGTAAGTTTGGTTGGGCTCCGAGACGCTAATGCGGTGTTGACTTGAGTTGACTTTTTGTTTCTCTTTATATATTGCAACTTTATTGTTCGGAATAGCTTCCTATAGTTTGGATTTATGGTATGAGTTTATTTGGCTAGATTCAAGCTGTTCAGAGTTAGATAACCGCGGGAAATGCTTACTAGTGGATTGAGTTAGCGTGTTTTGAGACAAGTGTCTTGCCTAAGTTAGTGTGGGGGAATTACCCCTTAGGATTGGTGTTGTTTTGTTTTAATTGTGATATGTGAAAGTCGTGTATGCAAGGTGACGAGTGTGTACACGGGCTAAATGTGGTAATTGACCGGTTTTAGCTACATAGATTCATTTCATGCCATTAATTGAGTTTCCATAATATGTTATATTCATCATCTTTAGTCTATCTTCACATGCTTTACTTGTCATCGTTAATAATTGTCTTAACATGTTTAGTTGAAGTTATTTTCCTCTCTATTACTTATTAATTATTTAACCGTTGAGTCCCTTACTTGAAGTTCCTATTTCTTGGAATGTCTTGTTGTTTAATTTGGTATTGACTTATAAAGGCCGTAATTCACATTGAGGCAAAGTTGTCAATTATTGAAATACCATTCTTGTGGAGTTATTCACAAGAATTGTATTTCAACAATTTACATCTTTGCCTCAATGTGAATTACGGCCTTTATAAGTCAATACCAAATTCAACAATATCATATTCTAAGAAATATGAGAACTTTTGGTTGCTATTTGTCACGCCCCAAACTCGGAGAGCGCGACCAGCGCTCAACCGAGAGAACCCAGCCGAGCAAGCCTGTTAGATTTCCTTATACCCAAACTTATCCATGAATAAAGAGGAGCTCTACTCCATTAATCAATCACTGAAAAGATTTAATTAACAACTTCCTTTTCATTTCCATTAGTAGCTTCATTCATAATTTCCAAAACATTACGAGTTTATAGAATTAATGAAAAACATAATTTCCAAGTACCAATATTTCTAGTTCGATTCCAAACATCAACCATAACCCACAACCTGTCTACGGGGCCTCTAAATACAATAGAAGAGTAATATGGAAATGCCAGCAACAAGGCCCCGACTATACGTCAAAACACTGTACATGAGAACCAAAAGATACATGACCCCAAAATAAAGTGGGGCTCACCAAATCAGCTGAAAATAGTGTACTGCTATCACTGATCAATGTCGCCTGCTGAAGAACCACCTCCATCCATTAAAGATGCAGCACCCCCGGCAAAAGGGACATTAGTACTGTCGAATAGCACTAGTATGTATAGCTAAAAATCCTCTTTCAAAATAGAATGCCCAAATAAGAAAAGGCAACACATAGAAATAGCAAGTCACAATCAACAATATCCAAATGTCTAGTTAAAACATAATAATTTTCAAAATACGAACTTTATATATAATTTTGGTTGGAAGATCATTAGCACTGATATACCACCGTCTTTGTTAGCACATAGTCCGATCATGCCCGATCGGCTAGGCCATCTCCCCACGAACAATGTGGTTTGACATGTGATGTGAAATAAAGTTGTTACCAAGCGTAGTACCACCATATGCGCAATATGGCGTCTGATCTCCACCCGATCAGCTAGGCCGCCTTCCCACATATGGCGTGTGGGTTGACTTTTCCAATCCACAAAGGTTCGAGTTTCATCCCAATTAAGGGGAATAATATAACAATTTTCCAAAGGTTCCAATTTCATCCCGAATAAGGGGAATAATCACAATCTACCCCTACACCGGCACGTGTAGTTTCAGGTGTAGGCCTTATGACCTACCCTTCCTCGGTATTGCTAATGATGCTCCCAAAACTATTTTTGATTGGATTTGCAAACAGAAATATGATAAACACAATTGTACTCACCTCAACATCTTTCACATTGTATGAATTCTCATTAGTAATTTCCAGTCATTCACAACGACAATATTGCCTTGGCTCATTAGGCCATTCACAAGATTCTTTATTCCTGGCACGATGGCCATATTTCATATTCCACACTTTCACCTCTTTCAAGTTCAAAGATCACCATCAAGTATCAACATATAGGATATTTCATAAATCATATACTTCAAATCCATTTGAAATGGAAACTTCAAGCACAAATGGTTTCTTCCCAAAGAATGAGGCATACCAACCAACAATGGAAACACACATGAAAAATCATAAACAGTCAATACACCATTTACTCTTGCAATACTCTTCCCCAAAAATGACATTGTACAATTTCAACACATGAGTATATAGAACTCGTATCACACTGGATATATTTATAAATCAAAGCATTAGTTAAAGCATCCACTAATGGGCATGAATTTAGTACAAAAGCTTTTAGACAATTCTATCATCGAAGTCATTTATAAACAATTGAGTCTAGGCTCATTTCACATTCTTTATCGCATCTTCTCAAATCATTTGCACTACTAGACAGAATCATAACTTAAATTCTTGGCACATTGGCCACACTGTACATGCCCAATTAATTTATTTCACTTCCAACCATCTTTATAGATTATCAACAATAAGACATTTCCAAATCAAGACTTTAGGTACAGATATGAGCAATTAAGAGTCTTAAGAATATTGAGATTTTCTCACAAAATTTGGCATACTATCTTTCATTGAAACATGACTCAAAGCCATAACCTTTTAATACGTAACCCATACTTTGAAACTTAAGGAAACGTTATGGAACTCAATTCCAAGAGAGAAAGTTTACCCAACATACCTCAATCGAGCTTTCTTACCTCTCTAAATTGATCCGGAATTCTTAGCAATCCCGATCTATTTTGAGACATAATAAAATTTAACAACATTAGGAAGATATTCATGGTCTCAGCTCTTTTGAGCATTTTATCAAACACTAGGTGTGCAAATTTAACTACAAGGTTCTTCTACAAGATTTCCTTCACTCCACAACCCAATCCTTACTTATTTCAGCTCAACAATCTTCCCACAATTCTTATTGGTACATGAATGTAATCTCATACCCATGAATCATACTCCTAATCAAACATCTTCTACCCAAATTCGAAATTGAAAACTAGGGTATGGAACCTTACCTCTTAGATGAAGAACTTGTGGGTTTTCCTTGTTAATCTTCCAAGATTTGAGCAAGACTTGATGAATAATTAGCCTAGAGTTTTCCTCTCTCTGTAAAACACTCTCCCTGCTTTCTAAAATATCAGATTTTTGCTCAAAAATGCCCCAAAGCGTGTATTTAAAGAAGTAGAGTTGGGTTTTAAAAACCCAAAAATTGAGCTCCGGAACAGGTTTTGCGGTCGCATATGCGACCGCATAATGGATATGCAAACCGCATATCGCTCGCATAATTACAAAAAAAAATGATTAATAATCTGTCTGTGTATGCGGTCACTATGCGGTCCGCATAATTGTTATGCGATCGCATAATGCACCACATAACAGTTATGCGGTCGCATAGCCGACCACATAATTGCCCCCAGACTGGCCCTTCTCCTTCCCACCTCTGCGGCCATTATGCAGCCCGCAGAATGATTATGCGGTCGCATAATGGACCGCATAAATGCGCTTTTCCGCCAAAAATATTCCTTTACTTTCCGGTGCATTGTTCAACCCAAAAAGTCCGAATCGCGGCGAAAGCCTACGAAACCTTGAATTCACTTGCAAAATGTACGGGGCTTTACACTGAAATACTTCAAAATTTTTCGGGGTGTTACATTCTCCCCCGCTTAGGATCATTCGTCCTCGAATGAGCGTCAAAATCCGTCATTAGCATTCAATGTGGTTCAACTGTTGGTTCACACACACCAGTAGTTTCAAAATTTGGCTAACTCCCTAAATTTCCAAACATTTCGCCAGAGTCTCCCCTTTAACTGGGCCTATCTACCTGCCAGAGTAACACCAAATAAATTCCTAACAACACATCCGCAACTTGACAAAACATCACCATGTATAACAACGTCACTAATCTCATCATTACATGCATTATACTATCAAGAGTGGTATCTGGACATGAGCTGCACATATTTAAATCATAACACACAGAAGTACCTTTCAAATCACAATCATTTAACTATACACTCAAGTGGGAACATTTTATTTCCTTAACACTTTTTCCCCTCCATGTGGTCTCCTCGACTTACAGACTTCCCCATAATATATTAACGGAGACAAACTTAACTCCTGGACTTTTCTAACAAGGATAGCAAATAGTCGCTCCTCACAATCCCATTATCTCTTATCTTCACCTTATTAGACATAGACACATGAAACATCGGGTACACGGAGAACACATAAAACTCATAGTTTAGCCTATTTCCTTTCAAAATTTCATAAGGCCTAATGTGACTTCACATACTTTACCTTTATTAACAATTCACATAGCATCCTCATGCAGAAAATATTGAGAATAACCCATTCACTTTCTTCAACTCTAAATCTCCACGCCGAACACCCAAACTAAACCTTTGGCAACCTCCAACAATTTCTCTAAGATGTGCTAGCTTGACTATGACCATAAAATTTCCTATCCCATATATTTGATCACGGGATGATGCTTCTTGTTTGACATGCCTGAACCTACAATACTCGATAGATTTGCTACAAATAGGAACACCGAGGTTCGAGATTTCACTGGAAATATTCAAGAATCCATCAACGTGCTGAGCACGCCATTTCAGGAGGTTATATCCTAAGAGACATGATGGTCACTACCAATAGCGCTGACATGGTGATTCGTTGTGGTGACATCATCGGTTGAACAAACAAGTCATAGAGTTGCCTAGTAGGCATTGATAACATAGGGAAAATGTTCATGATTTTGAGATTTAAAAGAAATGAGTCATGAAAAGGACATCAACAATTGTTTCATTCCATTCGTGCCTTATTTGGCAATAGTAAGCCTCAAAGAGAGCAAACACTTATGTGACACCAGTCACCCCTTGGTATGTAAGGAAATATCAGTTTAACTCAAAATGAGAATATTCTAACACCCTGAATATGATATGGGTTTCAAGATACACAAAGTTGCATTACACTCTTAACAGTAACTAGCACAAGGAATCTATGCCACAAGCTTACGAGGATGAAAAGAAGTTAAACACTTGTGAGATTATTATCATTCCCACAGCTAAACCTTTGCCAATATTGGATCCGATGTGAGAGGACTAGAGATACGATGAGTTTGTCTTTCAATTCAATATGCTCATCATAAGGCTGCTTAACTTTCAATCTCACACAAGTGGAATCATGTAGCTAGGCCATATTAATGTTGGGATGAAATCATGTATTAGTTAGAGAGAATGAACACTTTGCCATGAGCTAGACATGTTTTTGACACAGCAACTCACAAGTTGCCATATCAGGCCAATTCACGGGCAACCACAATACTGGGAACAAGGTGAGTTACTCACTGAGGCATGATTTAGGAGGACATGAAAGTCATACTGAGATGGGTAAACAACAAGACCTCCCTGTGACAAATTTGTGATAATCCTCAAGTTGCTCAGAAACATTATGCGGATAAGTGTCTCCTTTCAATTGGCATGTACGCACATGATAGGTGCTAAGATATACTCTCATGTTACTGGACAATGAAAAGGATTCATGATACTATTCATAAAGGAGTAGAGTAATTGTTAAAACTATAGAGGTCACACATACTGGAGAGGAAAACAGTGACTCAAGAAAGATCCCAACACTAGGATGCTTTCCATTAAATATGATACCGCATAGGTAAATATTATGGTGATGCGTGTATAGGCACAAATGAGCAGATGTTATCCATTTGAATCAAAAGGGTCTGTACGAAATTCATCAGGTATTGTCCCCTGTTGAGAATTTAGGGAAGCAGTGGGAAGTATTAACCTAGGGTTATAACGCAATTCAAGGAACCCATTATAGAACTCAATTTCTCAAGAGGTTGTAAATATAAGGAATTGTTATAAAGAGGCTTCACGAATACCGTGTCTCGTTCTAAGAGTAGATACAGAGAACGACCCATAAAGTTGTTTCGGTTCTAACCCAACTTCCATAGTAACATAAGCAAGGACATATGACAAAGTGGAACCGGGATCAATAAGAGCATACACATCATGAGATCAGACAGCCAATATACCTGTAACCAAATCTGGAGAAGCCTCAAACTTTTGACGTCTCCTCATAGCATAAAACCGGTTGGGCCCTCCCGAGCTCTGAATACCACCCCTAGCTGTTCCACGCCCTACAGGCATTATAGTGCCTCTAGCTGGGGGAGGCGTTGTGGATGTAGTGGCTACAGAACTAGCTGGTTGTGCCATACCCTTGCCCATGCTCTGGCGAGACAAATAACAATCTCTTTGCAAGTGGCCCGTCATACCACACTTGTAGCATACCTTTGTACCATAGTGACACACTCCCGGATGACATCTCCCACACTTCACACAACGGGGATGAGGTCCGTTGAACTGGCTCGTCTCACTGACCTGATAGTTACCCTTTTTGCATGCATCATAAGCATACCCCATATCCTATCTCCAAGCTTCCAATGCGGGATTAACAATTCCAGCACTGGATTTCTATGTGGGCCTTTGGAATTGCCCAAAGATACCACATCTAACGCGCTGCTGAGAATACTCACAACACGGCGCCAAATGTTCCTTACCGCATGACGGATATAACTAGATGGGTGTACCCGATGTTTCAGGGGTCGTCCAACATGTTCCCAAGTGTCGCTTCTTACAAATCACACATTCTGGTTCATTAGCACCAACAACCCTCTTTCATTTCTTTGACTCTCTAACCAAATCATCCGGTGGTGCGGTGCAAGTGGTAGGAATAAGGACACTTCCCTTAGCAACAAGTTCTTCCAACCCCTTGACGGCTCGACGCATTTTCCCAACGAACTCTTGTGTAACCTCCCCCAGATTCAATGGAGTGGTCATTCCCTTCTCGTTGTTTTGAACTCGTGGATTACTCATCTGAAAAAATCATGAGACATAACAAGGAAATTAGCTTCCTATCTTGAGCTCTATCGCACGGTCTGGAGTATCAAAGAAGTGTAAAATTCCTAAATGTCCAAGTAGCCTCCTCATTATAGATGTGGTCGACAACACAACGATAAGAAGGACTCTACTAGACAGGGCTCCGAGACATCCTGGGACACTTTAAAACCTTAGGCTCTGATACCAAGTTTGTCATGCCACAAACTCGAGGAGCGCGACCGGCGCTCAACCGAGAGAACCCGGCCGAGCAAGCCTGTTAGATTTCCTTCTACCCAAACTTATCCATGAATGAAGAGGAAGTGTACTCCATTTATCAATCATTGAAAAGCTTTTATTAACAACTTCCTTTTCATTTCCATTAGTAGCTTCATTCATAATTCCTAAAACATTACGAGTTTATAGAATTAATGAAAAACATAATTTCCAAGTACCAACATTTCTAGTTCAATTCCCTACATCAACCATAACCCACAACCAGTCTACGGAGCCTCTAAGTACAATAGAAGAGTAATATGGAAATGCCAGTAACAAGGCCCCGGCTATACCTCAAAACACAGTACATGAGAAACAAATGATACATGACCCCGAAATGAAGTGGGGCTCACCAAATCAGCTGAAAGGAGTGTACTGCTATCACTGATCAATGTCGCCTGCTGAAGAACCTCCTGCATCCATTAAAGATGCAGCGCCCCCAGCAAAAGGGACGTTAGTACTGTGGAATAGCACTAATATATATAGCTAAAAATCCTCTTTCAAAATAGAATGCCCATATAAGAAAAGGCAACACTTAGAAATAGCAAGTCACAATCAGCAATATCCAAATGTCCAGTTAAAACATAATAATTGTTAAATACGAACTTCATATATAATTTTGGTTGGGAGATCATTAGCATTGATATACCGCCGTCTTTGTTAGAACGGAGTTCAATCATGCCCAGTCGGCTAGGCCATCTCCCCACGAATAATGTGGTTTGACATGTGATGCGAAATAAAGTTGTTACCTAGAGTAGTACCACCATATGCGCAATATGGCATCTGATCTCCACCGGATCAGCTAGGCCGCCATCCCACATATGGCGTGTGGGTTAACTTTTCCAATCCACAAAGGTTCGAGTTTCATCCCAATTAAGGGGAATAATATCACAATTTCCCAACGGTTCCAATTTCATCCCAAATAAGGGGAATAATCACAATCTACCCCTACACCGGTACGTGTAGTTTCACGTGTGGGCCTTATGACCTACCCTTCCTCGGTATTGCTAATGATGCTCCCAAAAATATTTTTGATTTGATTTGCAAACAGAAATATCATAAACACAATTGTACTCACCTCAACATCTTTCACATTGTATGAATTCTCATTAGTAATTTCCAGTCATTCACAATGACAATATTTCCTTGGCTCATTAGGCCATTCACAAGATTATTTATTCCTGGCACGATGGTTGTATTTCATATTCCACACTTTCACCTCTTTCAAGTTCAAATATCACTATCAAGTATCAACATATAGGATATTTCAGAAATCATATACTTCAAATCCATTTGAAATGGAAACTTCAGACACAAATGGTTTCTTCCCAATGAATGAGGCATACCAACCAACAATGGAAACACACATGAAATATCATAAACAGTCAATACACCATTTACTCTTGCAATACTCTTCCCCAAAAATGACATTGTACAATTTCAACACACGAGTATATAGAACTCGTATCACGCTGGATATATTTATAAATCAAAGCATTAGTTAAAGCAGCCACTAATGGGCATGAATTTAGTACAAAAGCTTTTAGACAATTCTATCTTCGAAGTCATTTTTAAACAATTGAGTCTAGGCTCATTTCAGATTCTTTATCGCATCTTCTCAAATCATTTGCACTACTAGACAGAATCATAACTTAAATTCTTGGCACGTTGGCCACACTGTACATCCCCAATTAACTTATTTCACTTCCAACCATCTTTATAGATTATCAACAATAAGACATTTCCAAATCAAGACTTTAGGTACAGATATGAGCAATTAAGAGTCTTAAGAATATTGAGATTTTCTCACAACATTTGGCATACTATCTTTCATTGAAACAGGACTCAAAGCCGTAACCTTTTAATACGTAACCCGTACTTTGAAACTTAAGGAGACATTATGGAATTCAATTCCAAGAGAGAAAGTTTACCCAACATGCCTCAATCAAGCTTTCTTAACTCTATAATGATCCGGAATTCTTAGCAATCCCGATCTATTTTGAGACATAATAAAATTTAACAACATTAGGAAGATATTCATGGTCTCAGCTCTTTTGAGCATTTTATCAAACACTAGGTGTGCAAATTTAACTACAAGGTTCTTCTACAAGATTTCCTTCACTCCACAACCCAATCCTTACTTATTTCAGCTCAACAATCTTCCCACAATTCTTATTGGTACATGAATGTAATCTCATACCCATGAATCATACTCCTAATCAAATATCTTCTACCCAAATTCGAAATTGAAAACTAGGGTATGGAACCTTACCTCTTAGATGAAGAACTTGTGGGCTTTCCTTGTTAATCTTCCAAGATTTGAGCAAGACTTGATGAATAATTAGCCTAGAGTTTTCCTCTCTCTCTAAAACACTCTCCCTTCTCTCTAAAATAACAGATTTTTGCTCAAAAATGCCCCAAAGCGTGTATTTAACGAAGTAGAGTTGGGTTTTAAAAACCCAAAAATCGAGCTCCGGAACAGGTTTTGCGGTCGCATATGCGACCGCATAATAGATATGCGAACCGCATATCGCTCGCATAATTACAAACAAAAATGATTAAAAATCTGTCTGTGTATGCGGTCATTATGCGGTCCGCATAATTGTTATGCGATCGCATAATGCACCGCATAACAGTTATCCCGCCCACCTCTGCGGCCATTATGCAGCCCGCAGAATGATTATGCGGTCGCATAATGGACCGCATAAATGCGCTTTTCCGCCAAAAATATTCCTTTACTTTCCGATGCATTGTTCAACACAAAAAGTCCGAACCGCGGCGAAAGCCTACAAAACCTTGAATTCACTTGCGAAATTTACGGGGCTTTACACTGAAATACTTTAACATTTTCCGGGGTGTTACATTCTCCCCCGCTTAGGATCATTCGTCCTTGAATGAGCGTCAAAATCCGTCATTAGCATTCAATGTGGTTCAACTGTTGGTTCACACACACCAGTTGTTTCGAACTTTGGCTAACTCCCTAAATTTCCAAACATTTCGCCAGAGTCTCCCCTTTAACTGGCGTATCCACCTGCAAGAGTAACACCAAAGAAATTCCTAACAACACATCCGCAACTTGACAAAACATCACCATGTATAACAACGTCACTAATCTCATCATTACATGCATTATACTATCAAGAGTGGTATCTGGACATGAGCTGCACATATTTAAATCATAACACACAAAAGTACCTTTCAAATCACAATCATTTAACTATACGGTTAAGTGGGAACATTTTATTTCCTTAACACTTTTGCCCCTCCATGTGGTCTCCTCGACTTACAGACTTCACCATAACACATTAACGGAGACACACTTAACTCCTGTACTTTTCTAACAAGGATAGCAAATAGTCGCTCCTCACAATCCCATTATCCCTTATCTTCACCTTATTAGACATAGACACATGAAACATCGGGTACACGGAGAACACATGAAACTAATAGTTTAGCCTATTTCCTTTCAAAATTTCATAAGGCCTAATGTGACTTCACATACTTTACCTTTATTAACAATTCACATAACATCCTCATGCAGAAAATATTGAGAATAACCCATTCACTTTCTTCAACTCTAAATCTCCACGCCGAACACCCAAACTAAACCTTTGGCAACCTCCAACAATTTCTCNCCCATTCACTTTCTTCAACTCTAAATCTCCACGCCGAACACCCAAACTAAACCTTTGGCAACCTCCAATAATTTCTCTAAGATGTGCTAGCTTGACTATGACCATAAACTTTCCTATCCCATATATTTGATCATGGGATGATGCTTCTTGTTTGACATGCCTGAACCTACAATACTCGATAGAGTTGCTACAAATAGGAACACCGAGGTTCGAGATTGTGCTGGAAATATTCAAGAATCCATCAACGTGCTGAGCACGCCATTTCAGGAGGTTATATCCTAAGAGATATGATGGTCACTACCAATAGTGCTGACATGGTGATTCGTTGTGGTGACATCATCGGTTCAACAAACAAGTCATAGAGTTGCCTAGTAGGCATTGATAACATAGCGAAAATGTTCATGATTCTGAGATTTAAAAGAAATGAGTCATGAAAAGGACATCAACAATTGTTTCATTCCATTCGTGCCTTATTTGGAAATAGTAAGCCTCAAAGAGAGCTAACACTTATGTGACACCAGTCGCCTCTTGGTATGTAGGGAAATATCAGTTTAACTCGAAATGAGAATATTCTAACACCCTGAATATGATATGGATTTCAAGATACACAAAGTTGCATTACACTCTTAACAATAACTAGCACAAGGAATCTATGCCACAAGCTTATGAGGATGTAAAGAAGTTGAACACTTGTGAGATTATTATCATTCCCACAGCTAAACCTTTGCCAATATTTGATCCGATGTGAGAGGACTAGAGATACGACGAGTTTGTCTTTCAATTCAATATGCTCATCATAAGGCTGCTTAACTTTCAATCTCACACAAGTGGAATCATGTAGCTAGGACATCTTAATGTTGGGATGAAATCATGTATTAGTTAGAGAGAATGAACACTTTGCCATGAGCTAGACATGTTTTTGCCACAACAACTCACAAGTTGCCATATCAGGCCAATTCACGGGCAACCACAATACTGGGAACAAGGTGAGTTACTCACTGAGGCATGATCTAGGTGGACATGAAAGTCATACTGAGATGGGTAAACAACAAGACCTCCCTGTGACAAATTTGTGATAATCCTCAAGTTGCTCAGACACTTTATGCGGATAAGTGTCCCCTTTCAATTGGCATGTACGCACATGATAGGTGCTAAGATATACTCTCATGTTACTAGACAATGAAAAGGATTCATAATACTATTCATAAAGGGGTAGAGTAATTGTTAAAACTATAGAGGTCACATATACCGGAGAGGAAAACAGTGACTCAAGAAGGATCCCAACACTAGGATGCTTTCAATTAAATATGATACCGCATAGGTAAATATTATGGTGATGCGTGTATAGGCACAAATGAGCAGATATTATCCATTTGAATCAAAAGGGTCTGTACGAAATTCATCAGGTATTGTCCCCTGTTGAGAATTTAGGGAAGCAGTGGGAAGTATTAACCTAGGGTTATAAGGCAATTCAAGGAACCCATTATAGAACTCAATTTCTCAAGAGGTTGTAAATATAAGGAATTGTTATAAAGAGGCTTCATGAATACTGCGTCTCGTTCCAAGAGTAGATACAGAGAACGACCCATAAAGTTGTTTGGGTTCTAACCCAACTTCCATAGTAACATAAGAAAGGACATATGACAAAGTGGAACCGGGATCAATAAGAACATACGCATCATGAGATCAGACAGTCAATATACATGTAACCAAATCTAGAGAAGCCTCAAACGTTTGACGTCTCCTCATAGCATAAAACCGGTTGGGCCCTCCCAAGCTCTGAATACCACCCCTAGCTGTTCCACGCCCTGCAGGCGTTATAGTACCTCTAGCTGGGGGAGGCATTGTGGATGTAGTGGCTACAGAACTGGCTGGTTGTGCCATACCCTTGCCCATGCTCTGGCGTGACAAATAAAAATCTCTTTGAAAGTGGCCCGTCATACCACACTTGTAGCATACCTTTGTACCATAGTGACACACTCCCGGATGACATCTCCCACACTTCACACAACGGAGATGAGGTCTGTTGAACTGACTCGTCTCACTGACCTGATATTTACTCTTTTTGCATACATCATAAGCATACCCCTTATCCTATCTCCAAGCTTCCAATGCGGGATTAACAATTCCAGCACCGGATTGCTATGTGGGCCTTTGGAATTGCCCAAAGATACCACATCTAACGCGCTGCTGAGAATACTCACAACACGGTGCCAAATGTTCCTTACCGCATGACGGACATAACTGGATGGGTGTACCCGATGTTTCAGGGTTCATCCAACATGTTCCGAAGTGTCACTTCTTACAAATCACACATTCTGGTTCATTAGCACCAACAACCCTCTTTCGTTTCTTAGACTCTCTCACCACACGATCCGGTGGTGCGGTGACAGTGGTAGGAATAAGGACAGTTCCCTTAGCAACAAGTTCTTCCAACCCCTTGACGGCTCGATGCATTTTCCCAACAAACTCTTGTGTAACCTCCCCCAGATTCAATGGAGTGGTCATTCCCTTCTCGTTGTTTTGAACTCGGGGATTACTCATCTGAAAAGATCATGAGACATAACGAGGAAATTAGCTTCCTATCTTGAGCTCTATCGCACGATCTGGAGTATCAAAGAAGTGTAAAATTCCTAAATGTCCAAGTAGCCTCCTCATTATAGATGTGGTCGACAGCACACCGATAAGAAGGACTCTACTAGACAGGGCTCCGAGACATCCTAGGACACTTTAAAACCTTAGGCTCTGATACCAAGTTTGTCATGCCCCAAACTCGAGGAGCGCGACCGGCGCTCAACCGAGAGAACCTGGCTGAGCAAGCCTGTTAGATTTCCTTCTACCCAAACTTATCCATGAATGAAGAGGAAATGTACTCCATTAATGAATCATTGAAAAGCTTTTATTAACAACTTCCTTTTCATTTCCATTAGTAGCTTCATTCATAATTTCCAAAACATTACGAGTTTATAGAATTAATGAAAAATATAATTTCGAAGTACCAACATTTCTAGTTCAATTCCCAACATCAACCATAACCCACAACCAGTCTACGAAGCCTCTAAGTACAATAGAAGAGTAATATGGAAATGCCGGTAACAAGGCCCCGGCTATACCGCAAAACACAGTACACGAGAAACAAAAGATACATGACCACGAAATGAAGTGGGGCTCACCAAATGAGCTGAAAAGAGTCTACTACTATCACTGATCAATGTCGCCTGCTAAAGAACCACCTGCATCCATTAAAGATGTAGCTCCCCCAGCAAAAGGGGCGATAGTACTGTCGAATAGCACTAGTATGTATAGCTAAAAATCCTCTTTCAAAATAGAATTCCCATATAAGAAAAGGCAACACATAGAAATAGCAAGTCACAATCAACAATATCCAAATGTCAAGTTAAAACATAATAATTTACAAATTACGAACTTCATATATAATTTTGGTTGGGAGATCATTAGCACCGATATACCGCCGTCTTTGTTAGAACGATGTTCGATCATGCCCGGTCGGCTAGGCCATCTCCCCACGAACAATGTGGTTTGACATGTGATGCAAAATAAAGTTGTTACCTAGAGTAGTACCACCATATGCGCAATATGGCGTCTGATCTCCACTCGATCAGCTAGGCCGCCATCCCACATATGGCGTGTGGGTTGACTTTTCCAATCCACAAAGGTTCGAGTTTAATCCCAATTAAGGGGAATAATATCACAATTTCCCAAAGGTTCCAATTTCATCCCAAATAAGGGGAATAATAACAATCTACCCCTACACCGGAACGTGTAGTTTTAGGTGTGGGCCTTCTGACCTACCCTTCCTCGGTATTGCTAATGATGCTCTCAAAAATATTTTTGATTTGATTTGCAAACAGAAATATCATAAACACAATTGTACTCACCTCAACATCTTTCACATTGTATGAATTCTCATTAGTAATTTCCAGCCATTCACAACGACAATATTTCCTTGCCTCATTAGGCCATTCACAAGATTCTTTATTCCTGGCACGATGACTGTATTTCATATTCCACACTTTCACCTCTTTCAAGTTCAAAGATCACCATCAAGTATCAACATATAGGATATTTCAGAAATCATATACTTCAAATCCATTTGAAATGGAAACTTCAGACACAAATGGTTTCTTCCCAATGAATGAGGCATACCAACCAACAATGGAAACACACATGAAATATCATAAACAGTCAATACGCCATTTACTCTTGCAATACTCTTCCCCAAAAATGACATTGTACAATTTCAACACTTGAGTATATAGAACTCGTATCACACTGGATATATTTATAAATCAAAGCATTAGTTAAAGCAGCCACTAATGGGCATGAATTTAGTACAAAAGCTTTTAGACAATTCTATCTTCGAAGTCATTTTTAAACAATTGAGTCTAGGCTCATTTCACATTCTTTATCGCATCTTCTCAAATCATTTGCACTACTGGATAGAATCATAACTTGAATTCTTGGCACGTTGGCCACACTGTACATCCCCAATTAACTTATTTCACTTCTAACCATCTTTATAGATTATCAACAATAAGACATTTCCAAATCAAGACTTTAGGTACAGATATGAGCAATTAAGAGTCTTAAGAATATTGAGATTTTCTCACACAATTTGGCATACTATCTTTCATTGAAACACGACTCAAAGCCATAACCTTTTAATACGTAACCCATACTTTGAAACTTAAGGAAACATTATGGAATTCAATTCCATGAGAGAAAGTTTAGCCAACATACCTCAATCGAGCTTTCTTAACTCTAGAATGATCCGGAATTCTTAGCAATCCCGATCTATTTTGAGACATAATAAAATTTAACAACATTAGGAAGATATTCATGGTCTCAGCTCTTTTGAGCATTTTATCAAACACTAGGTGTGCAAATTTAACTACAAGGTTCTTCTACAAGATTTTCTTCACTCCACAACCCAATCCTTACTTATTTCAACTCAACAATCTTCCCACAATTCTTATTGGTACATGAATGTAATCTCATACCCATGAATCATACTCCTAATCAAACATCTTCTACCCAAATTCGAAATTGAAAACATGGGTATGGAACCTTACCTCTTAGATAAAGAACTTGTGGGTTTTCCTTGTTAATCTTCCAAGTTTTGAGCAAGACTTGATGAATAATTAGCCTAGAGTTTTCCTCTCTCTCTAAAATACTCTCCCTTCTCTCTAAAATATCAGATTTTTGCTCAAAAATACCCCAAAGCGTGTATTTAACGAAGTAGGGTCGGGTTTTAAAAAATCAAAAATGGAGCTCCAGAATAGATTCGGCGGTCTCATATGCAACCGCATAATGGATATGCGGACTGCATATCGGTCGCATAATTACAAACCAAAACGATCAAAAATCTATCCGTGTATGAAGTCACTATGCGGTTCGCATAACTGTTATGCGATCGCATAATTCACCGCATAACAGTTATGCGATCGCATAGCCGATCGCATAATTACCCCCAGACTGGCCCTTCTCCTGCCCACTTATGCGGCCATTATGCGGTCGCATAATGGACCGCATAAATGCACTTTTATGCCAAACATTTTCCTTTACTTTCCAGTGCATTGTTCAACCCAAAAAGTCTACTCCGGCACCACAAAACCTTGATTCACTTGCGAAATTTACGGGGCTTTACACTGAAATACTTCAAAATTTCCGAGGTGTTACACTATTGTTGAGACTCATGTGCATTCTTTGATTAAGCTATGGGCTATTTATTGTGGAAACACTATTATTGTTGACTTCTTTGGCAAGTTGTGATATTGGGAACTTGAGGTGCGATTTGTGATATGTTGTGATATTGATACGCATGCGGTGGCATAAGGATTAGGGTCGAAACACATGCAGTGAGATAAGGTGGGTTTGATATGCTTGTTTCTAGTAGGGGAACAACTTGAAGCCATGTGGTGTGATAAAGTGGGCTAAAATACGGGAAGCTATTTCAGAAAAAATGATTTTCAAAACTAAATTCAAGGTTCCTGCGGTGATATTTTCAAAACTAAATTCAAGCTATTTGTTTTGTGATATGAGACTACGAGGAAGTATCTTGGTAGTGTTGCTTGTTAATACCTTTTTATTACATCACTTCCGTTTTGATTGCTTTGTTTCCTTGGCATATTATTCCTTGTATACGTTCGTGAAGCCTTAATTGCCTTAGTTAAGTGTAGCTATTCTTGTTATTGTTTCTTCATTGTTTCATTTGCATTGTTTATCAATATTACACTGTCATATACCTGTTAAATTTTCTTATTTATTCCAATAGGATCTTGACCTGACCTCGTCACTACTCTACCGAGGTTAGGCTTGGCATTTACTGGGTACCGTTATGGTGTACTCATGCTATACTTCTGCACAAATATTAGTGCAGATCCAGGTACCTCTTACCAACCTAGGCACCAGTGAGTCGAGCTCGAATTTGAAGATTTCAAGGTACACCTGCCGGCGGCCGCGGGCCTTGGATTCACCCTCTATCTAGTTCTATTTCATTTTCCCTTTTTATAGATATTGTTGTATAGGGATGTTCAGTATAAACTTGTAGAGCTTGTGACTTGGTATCACCAGATTTTGGGAGTTTTGTTCTGTTGAGTTGCTGAGTTCTTTTATTCTAGTTGTTGAGTTATTTTCAAGTTTGTAACATTTTCTCAGTTAAATTCTACATGTATGTTAGGCTTACCTAGTCTTAGAAACTAGGTTCCATCACGACATCCTGCAGAGAGAAATTGGGGTCATGACAATCGCTAAGGAGAAAAGCAGACATCAAATACCTGCCATGCCAAAACATGATGACATGGTTTGAAACCCATCTGAGACACACCCGAAGCCTTTGGGACCCCGTCAATTCACTCAAAACAATCCCAAAACATAATACGAACCTACTCGAGGGCTCAAATCACATAAAACAACATCAAAAATGATGAATCGCACCCCAATCCATGCATAATGAACTAATGAGCTTCCAACTTCCAAAACCCATGCCAAAACACATAAAACCAACCCGGAATGACCCAAATGTTTGCATGCAAGTGCCAAATAACTCAGCAGACCTATTCTAACTCCCGAAAATAAAATATGAGAACGATAACAACAAAGTCAATTCTTGGTCAAACCTATCAACCTTCCAACCTTTCAACTTTCCAACGGTCGCCAAAGAGCACCAAACCAACCTACGAACATCCAAATCAAAATCCGTACATAAGCCTATGTCCAATGTTATCATACAAAGCTATTGTAATCATCAAAATACTATTCCAGGGTCTTCTACATAAAAGTCAAACTCCAGTAAACTTTTTCACCTTAAGCTTCCATCTTTGGGACTAAGTGTCCCACTTTGGTCCAAGACCTTCCCGAAACCAATCCAACCACCCTTGCGCATTACATAACCAAAACTGTGTGTATCGGGTTGCACGTTGCAGTATTATTATTATTATATAAGTCGATCGGGTTGTGCGCCCCAACAAAGAAGTTATGATATGCCTATTCTTGTCTATTGGTTTCCGTTACCGCATTGTTCTGTGAAACTGAGTAGTGAGAATATTCTGGTCCCCTCTATTATATATTTCTAATTTGATTAATCATGTTCTTTAGATGTTTCCCTATTTCGTTGTTGTGTTTCTACTCATATCTGTACATATTCGTAGTGAGTGTGTTGGCCTAGCCTCATCACTACTTCGTCGAAGTTAGGCTAGACACTTTTAGAGTACATGGGGTGGGTTGTACTTATATTATACTTCTGCACTTCGTGTGTACATCCTGGAGTTGGTACCAGTGGCGCGTAGCAGAAATTGAGCGGACTCGTTTTATCAATAGACTTGTGGTAGAGTTGCAGAGCGTTCGTGGACCTGAAGTCCCCTTCCTATTTATGTTACTATTAATTTCATTTTAAACAATTGTATTTCATTTCAAACTCTGTTTGTTTTATTGTAGAAGCTCATGTACTTGTGACATCAGTTTCTATGATTAGACTAGACATCGTTCGTTACAAATTACTATATTATAATTTGTAAATTGTGAAATTGATTAACTGTTGAGCTAATCATGGCTTGCCTAGTAAGCGTATGTTAGGCACCATCACGGTCTCGTAATTAGAATTTTGGGTCGTGACAGTTTGAGTATAAATAAAATGGAATTTGTGAGGCTTTTGAAGATATATTTTTATGTTCCAATTTTCAAAAGCCACCATACATTTTATATTCTTTTTGAAAAGTAAAAATGATTTAAAATAAAGTAAACGATAGGCACATGTTAGTTAGAAATTAGTTTGAACATTAGATACTAATATGAAGGATCATATATTTTCAAGTAAATTTAACATTTTTGTGCAATATTTTTATTTGTAAAGTACTTAAAGTATTTAAAAAGGTATTTTGGCAATTTAACTTTTGACTTAAGGCTTCCCATTTTTAATACAATATAGATAAGTTCGTTAAACTAAGAAGCTTTTAGACATCTTCAATGTGCAAAATAAGAAGCTTTCAGACAATTTCAATATGTTCCACACAAAAACTTTAAGCAGAAAAGATAGTGTTACTAATTCAAACAAAAGGACTTTTAGGAGCAAGTAAATAAATCGAACAATATCTTTTTGCCCTTCCAAAAATAAACTACATCAGACAAAATTAGAATTTATTTATTTTATATGTAGGACTTTAAAATTAACTTATATTTTGAGTTTTAAATCTTTCCTTATTTTAACTATGTAAGAAGTCCTAAATATTTAGAAGTATGAATTCAATTGAGATTTTTTCTTGTATTAATTCTTTCCCGATTTGAACTATATATTATACATATAACATATATCTTCCATTTTATTTCTCCTAAACTAAACTAAATACCTCACGTTTTTGCGAATTATGTATGTTTTACCTTAGTATTGATTAGTTATATGAGTAGAGAAGTCGTTAAATCTAGAATTGGTTGAAGTAAACTTTTTTTAACGATTAGGCCGTCATTTTATGTAATAGAATCCCGTTCCTCTGTATTATGCTTCCCGTATGCGTATTTATTATTTTATTACTTGCGGGGTTGTTGTTTGACATCAGAAAGGTGCAAGAGTGATTTGGAATACTTAGTGCCATTTATGGAAGCATAAATTGTAACAGTTGAGCGAGGTTTGACTTTTATGTAAATGACCTTGGAATTATTTTTTGATGTTTTCAATAGGTTCGTATGGTGATTTTGGACTTAGGCGTATGTCCATATTTGGATTTGGAGGTTCCTAAGTTGATTTGGCTCTTTTTGGCAAAAGTTGGAACTTTGAAAGTTTTGAAAGTTCATAGGTTTGAGTTGACTTTGATGTTATCGAGTATGTTTTAGAAGTTGGAATAAGTTCTCTATGTCATTTGGAACTTGTGTGCAAAATTTGAGGTCATTACGAGTAGGTTAGACGTGGTTCGACATGAGTTTTGGAAGTTGGAAGTTTGATTAGTTCTTTAGGTTTGAATTAGGTTATGATTTGTAGTTTTGATGTTATTTTCTATGATTTCAGACCTCGAGTAAATCTGTGTTATGTTTTGGGACTGGTTGGTGTGATTCGACAGGGTCGCAGGGGCCTCATGTGAGTTTTGGATGGGTTACGGATTATTTGAGGTTGAATTGTGTAATGATCCGGCCGGTCATTTTGTGAATTTAAGCCTTGTTTCCCCTTTTGAAGTTTTCCCACATGTGTATTTGTAGTTATGTGACTTGTGGGGATGGTTGTTTGGGTTTCAGGGAGGTTTTGGGTTGAATTGGAACATGTAGTTCATAGTTTGGAAGCTTAAGTTGGAAGTATTGACCAAGTTTAGCTTTTGTGAAATACTAAATCCAGAACAGTGTTTTGATTGTTTCAATAGGTTCATATTCTTATTTTGGACTTGTGTGTGTGCCCGAAATTGAATTCACAGGTTCCTATGATAAATTTGATCTTTTTCCTAAAGTTAGCATTTAAAGGTTTAGAAATTTCATAAGTTTGACCATGTGTTGACGTTGTGGCCATCGAGTTCAAATTTTGGTTTCGGGACTTGTAATAGGTTCCTTTTGTCTTTTGGGATTTTTGTGCAAAGTTTGGTGTCATTCCGAGTTTGTTTGATAGGAATCGAATGCTTGGGTATAGTTTAAGATGTTCTTGAGTTTTATAGTTTGCACGAAGTGTTTTGGTGTTCGATTGGTGGTTTTATATGTTATTTTTGTGTTTTAAGCTCGTGAGCGAGTTTGTATGATATTTCTAGACTTGTGTAGATGTTTGGTGGGGAGCTCCGGGGGCTCGTGTGAAATTCAAACATGTTTCGGAGTGCTCTGAGTTAACTGGTTCTGCTAGTCTCACAAATGCAAAGATTGCTTTGCATTTGCTAGCCTCACATTTGAGACGTATCAACCGTAATTGCAAAGGTGGGCTGGGATGATAGGCTTCGCATTTGCGAATCCAGTATCGGAATTGCGATGGGAGAACTGGGCATGGGGTGGTTGCATTTGCAATCTTTTGGTCGCTTCTGCGACCTTGCTATCATGAACAAACATTAATCTAGTCGTGATGACACCTAACCCAGCCCGCTAGGTAAGCCAAATAACATCCAACCCAACTCAAACAAGGGTAACAAGAGTCAATGAACAAAATAACTCAACTTCTATACAAAATCTCAAGGATTGGTAGTGCAAGTCATGAGCCACTAAGAGTTTAGATTTAGAAAGCTAGTGTGAAAAAGGATTACAACATAGGTTTATAGTACACATAAATAGAACACAAATCAAAAAGTACCAAGGACATATGGTAGCCATGTCTAGACAATGGGTATATCTTCAATGCCACCTCCGCCAGATGCACCAACAATAGCTCCAAGATCTGCACGCAAGATGCAGAAGTGTTGTGTGAATACAACCGACCCCATGAACTCAGTAACTAACAAATCTAACTTTAGGTTGAAAGCAGTGGCAAGCTCGGAAGAAGGTCAGTGTCCGGCACCAGTAATCAATGATGACGAATGTTGACGGCCAATTTTGATCCTCCATTTTAAAATTTATTTATTTATACTTCATAATTTACAATGAATGTTTTAAAAATATTTTCAATCAATAATACTTATTTTAACAAAATAATTTAGTATTAGTGATTTTGAAATTTATAATTGAATGTTATAATTATAATTATACATTTACCATGCTTATTATTTTTTGATTATTAAAATAATTTTTATGTACGTCACATATGCTTTATAATTGTTTTAATGAATTATTCCTTAATTTATAATTAATTAGATTATTATGCTAATAATTCGAAATTAGTGTTACAATTTAGAAAACAAGGTATTTTAAAAATAAACAATTACAATATTTAGTAGTATATTTGACAAATATAATTACACTATATTTTATTGTAAATAATAAAGTTTATTTAAATTAATTTCAAAAGGGTTAAAAGTCAAAAGGCTATAATTGCAAGNTGTTAAAAGCCAAAAGGCTATAATTGCAAGTCTTCATTACACATGGATTGGCCATCCTTTAAATCAACTTTGGCCCAAATACAAAGAGCTTAATCCAAATATACCCAACCCAAATAACCCCATTAACCATGTTGGTAATCCTTGCCATATTGTTTAAGCTAATCACGATCTACCACATCACCTGTCTTTTCCTCTCACAAAATAAACACAGATAATCTAAGACGTTGATCCATATCATCAAGGGATAAAATTTAATCCCGATATTCTACTTATTTTAAAGGGCCAGTCACCTTTTATCTCCGCCGTTGGATCATAAGAATTCAACGGCCATCGATTTTCCTACTTTAATTATTTCGAAATACCTAATTATCAAAGCAATCGGAGTTGTTGATCAATAGATCCAATGGCTCTCGTTCCATCTCCCAGTTTTAACTCCGAGACACCCCCTAACCCTAGCTTATTCTTTCCCAAAACAACCGCCCTGGTTTCACTTTTCTCTCTTCCGTCTCTCAAACTCCATCAAGCCCAATCAATAAAAGACCTTGAACCAATTTTAGCAAGGTCACAAACTTAGTATTCAAATCATCCCCTTTCCCCCTACATCCGCTAATCTAGCCGATTTCCCCATTTCTATAATTAAATTCAAAAGCCCCAATTTGACAAATTATACCTAAAAGATGAAACTTCAACTAGTTTATTTTTTCCTTCGTCCTTGCAAATCTATGGCATGCATGGCTATCTCTTTAGTGTTATCGTCATTATTCTTGGTCCAGAGGACATGCATAGCGACCTCTAGACATTGGGCCTTTATCTGTTGGCTTTTTATTTCAATGGGCAGTTCCACTATCTTAGGTAATAAGTATCACTTCTCTTACACCTGTCTTCTCTGATTTCACTCGATGTTGCTCACATCATCAGTTCATCGTCACTCTCCACTACCATTATTTGAATCTGTTGAAACCCTAAGGCTCACTGGCCACTATAGATAGCAGCCTTCAATGCTCTCAACAAGAATACACCAACACTTAACAACCGAGAAATTAATACAGTATAGTGTTGTTTAGGAATTTTTGATTAAAGTTCGAGTTCTTACTCAATCTCCGCTTTTCTCTCTCTTTCTGGTTCTGAGTTCGTTACTGATTGAAAGCTTAAATATTTGGCTTCCTAAACGGATAATTTGATTACTCGTTTGGTTTGGTGCTTCAAGGAGGTCAGCAAACCCTCGACCCTATTCTTCTTTTGTTAGTTTGAATTACTGAACATGATGGTAAGCAACCTCCACTTCCAACCAAGAGGTTGTGTGTTCGAGTTACCCCAAGAGCAAGGTGGGGAGTTCTTGGAGGGAAGGATGCCGAGGGTCTATTGGAAACAACCTCTCTACCTCATGGTAGGGGTAAGGTCTGCGTACACACTACCCTCCCCAGACCTCACTTAGTGGGATTATACTGGGTTGTTGTTGTTGTTGTTGTTGAATTGTGCTATTACCTTTTGCTGAATGATGTCGTTAACAAGGTGTTCATTCTTGACACTTTTATGTGTTTATTAATAACTATTAAATAGATTATGAGATCATGAACTTCCTTAAGTTATAGAAATTAGAGTGACGCATAGTTTCAATGTGCTTAAGGGTTTTAATTGCTCATAGGTTTACTAAAATTCGTGATTAGAGATTGTTTGTTGTCAATAATCTATAAACATGCTTGAAAGTGAAAGTAGTGAGTTGGGGATATAAAGTGTGGACACCATGCCAAGAATGAAAGTTATACTTGTGGCCAATAGCGCCAATGAAATGAAATGAAATGATGTGTGAAATATTATGAAATGAGCATTGATTCAACTATTCCAAATTGACTCCGAAAATAGAATTACCCAAAAGCTTATGTACTCAAGTCATGTCTAAATATTTTTGTTCTAACTAATGCTATGCTTGCTAGGTATTTCCAATATGTTTTGAGTTCTTACAAATTCATGAGTTGAAATTGTGTATTGCCCTTTTGGGGAAAGGTATTTCAAGAGTATTCTATATGATGTTTATGATGATAATCCTTGTAAGAAAAGAAATGAAAGTGGGGAATATGATATACAGCCATTGTGCCATGAATGAAGAGTAATATGTATGGCCAAGGGAGCCAATGAAATAATGATGTTGTAAGTAGTTGAAAGTAATTGTGAAGTGATATATTTTGTGAAAGGTTATGAGATGAACGTATTTGTACTTATGTTTCCAATGTGTTATAAGTTCTTATGACCTCATGAGGAGAGGCTATAGTGTTTCTAAATGTTTTAAATTTTCTTGGTGTCCTATGATCAGCCATGGGAAGTAGAAGTAAGTGATGGTATGAACATGAAATGTGGTCGTTTGCCAAAATGAGAATTATAAGGTGCTGTATGTCCCTATGGTTTCAATCATAGTATGTATACTACTAAGATAATTAATGTAAATGACTTCGATGTTAAGTCCCCAAGAATCATGAACATAGCTAATGACCTTAAGATGACAAAAGAGTATATAATGAAGTGGAAGAGGGATCTCCTATGCTAAGTGACGATAAATCTTATGGATAATGTATTTGGGCCGTGTGCCATTTAAATTGACTTATTCATTTACCATACGTGTGATAACGTAATTAGTTTTGTTCCTCCATGATGAACATGAATATGAACACGAAGTGTTCAAATGATCCGGGAACTTACGACCTTAATAGACAGGTCATTTTGGTTTTATATATGTGTCCTGTGAATAATGTGTGTTATGATCCTACGGACGGTCTATGAAACCCATAAGTGTATTGTGTAATTAAACACTATGGACGGTCTATGAAACACATAGGTGCATAATATGAATGAACCCTATGGACGGTCTATGAAACACACAGGTTTATTGTATGGTGTATGTGAATCCTATGGACGGTCTATGTAACACATAGGTGTATAATATGATATGTGAACACTATAGACGATCTATGAGACGCACGAGTGTATAATATGATATGTAATCCTATAGACGGTCTATAAAATGCATAGGTGTATTATGTAAGTAACACTATGGACGGTCTATGAAACTCATAGGTGTTTTATAATGTAATATGTGACCCTATGGACGGGCTATGAAACGCATAGGTGTATAATTGTATAGGTAAACCCTATGGATGGGCTATGAAATGCATAGGTATATAATGTGGTAGGTGATCCTATGGACGGAATATGAAACACATAGGTGTATGATATGTGAATACTGTGAACAGTCTATGAAACGCACAGGTGTATTATGTAAGTAAACACTGTGAATGCTTTATGAAACGCACATGTATATTTGTATTGTGTAAGTATACACAGGTGTATTGTGTAAGTAAAAACTGTAAATGCTCTATGAAACGGACATGTGTATTGTGTAAGTAATCAATGTGAACGTTCTATGAAACGCACAGGTGCAATGTATAGGTGTATAATAAGAGAGGGATATGGACGGTCTTGTGAGACGCATTGTTAACACAGACATTAGGTGCCACTTTCATTGGCCTTGTTTGTATATGTTATTTCAATTACTTTATATTATGTATTCCACACATAGTTCATATGGCTTAGTTAATCCTAAAAGAAGTTTAAAATGATGTAAGCGTAACGTGACTTGTAATGTGAATCTACAGGATATTTTGTAGTTCTTGATGTACTTCGTATGCTTCTTATTTGAATTAAAATGATTTCATATGTTGTTCTGTTTGACTTACATGTGAGCACTATTCCACATGTACTCACATCCCGTTTGACGGGGCGCTGCATTATTTAATGGATGCAGGTATACTTCTACAAGATGATATGGATCTTTGATAGGGATCTTTTGCTCAACGGATTATGGTTAGCCTGCTACAGTTCTAGTGGGTATACGAGAGTAGTTGGTTTTATGTACTTAGGTATCTATTGTCATAAATTCTCCATGTATAATATGGGTCATGTACTTAAGATTTGAGTTTCGTCATGTATTTATGTTCACAGATATTTATGAAGCTATCTACCCATCACGAGAGAAAAAGAAAAAAACATTTATGTGCCACTGAGACAAATGTATTCAATATGAAAGTCAAGATCTTATTATGTTTTGATAAATCATGCATTAGTTATGATGAGAGGTTGATGTAACGTAGGCTTGCTCAACTGGGTTTACTCGGTTGAGCGCCTGTCACGCTCCCCAAGTTCGGCGCATGACACTACTCCACCGAGGTTAGTCTTTATACTTAATGGGTACTGTTGTGGTATACTCACACTATGCTTTTTCATATTTTTGTGCCGATCCAGGTACCTCTGAGCATGTCGTACATTAGATAGGGTTTGTGATCTACTGCGGAGACTTCAAAGTATGCCTGCCACTATGCTCGTAGGACTCATAGTTATCTTTACTATTGTTTATCATCATCTCAAACCAGTATTGTATTTAGAGATTCTAGTGTATTTTAGCATATCTTATGAATCTGTACTGCCGGTTTTGGGGATTATATAACTATTGCCCCATTTTAGCGATGCTATTTCTTCCATCAATTAAATGTTTATTTATTTGAGCTAGTTATTTTTATTAAAAGTTATCATGTGTTTGGCTTACCTAGTCTTAGAGACTAGGTGCCATCAAAATTCCTATGGTGCGCTTTGGGGTCGTGACAAATTTGTATTAAAGCTCTATGTTCATAGGTGCTACGAGTCATAAGAATGTTTANGAAAGATTAGTAGAGTCTTATCGATCGGTATAGATACACATATGAGGACATGCACTAACTGTCAGCTGAGCAGTAACCCGCGTGCCCAACTATAGCAGCGAGAGGTTGGGGCCCAAGTAGAGGCCGAGAAGGGGAACGTTCTGCAACTAGAGCATCTGCAAGAGCAATGACTGAGGAGCCACCAGTAGCAACGGTTGGGGAGCAGGAACCTGAAATGCCTGCTACTACCTCTGGACTCCACGAGACATTGGCACATTTCATGAGCATGTTTGGTACTTTAGCTCTGGCGGGATTGATCCCAGTTGCTCCAGCTACTTCCCAGGCTAGGGGTGGAGCCTAGACTCCTATCGCCTGTACTCAAGAGTAGCGGGTCCATGTTTACCAGGTTCAAGGAGTTATGCCAGCACAACTTTTTATTGTGGTTCAGCCTTATGTCAGGCCAGAGGCATCAGAAGAGGAGCAAAGGAGGCATGAGAGGTTCAAGAAGTATGATACTCCTACTTACAGTGGCACAGTTGCTGAAGATGCACAAAGTTTTCTAGACTGATGCTATCATATTCTCTGCAGCATGGGAATTATGGAGGTGAGTGGGGTCGCCTTTACTATATTTCATCTGACAGGGGCAACATATAGGTGGTGGCAGGCTTATAAAGAGGGTAGGCGAGATTATGCAGCGCCACTCATTTGGACTAAGCTTTCAGATATATTTTATAGGGTATTCATTTTATAGACCCAACGAGATGCATGGTGCACAAAGTTGGAGTAGCTATGTCAGGGGACTATGACGTTGTCAGAATATTCCATGAGGTTTAGCGAGTTGTCCCCCCATGCACGTGCTTTGGTTTCTATAGTTTGAGATCGAGTCCACAGATTTACCAAGAGCTCAGTTATGGTCTTAGATTTAGTATGGCATGGGAGTTGGAGAATGATACTCCCTTTCAGTAGGTTGTAGAGATCGCTCGCAGATTATAGCGTATGCGAGGCCAGGAGAGGGAGGACAGAGAGGCCAGGAGACCACAAGACTGTAGTCGAATTAGTGGTTCACGCGCTACGGTCATTATAGAGGATATATGGGTCGACCGATTCATTTTGTATTTTAGGCTACTCGCAGTGCTACAACTATTCCATGGTCTCAGATCACCCATTATGCACAATCACTTTTGAGTGCCCTCCTTCACAGGGTGCCTTCAGCGTCAGACTCTGTTTTAGCAGCCATGCCCGCATAGAGGTTGTTTTGAGTATGGAGATACTAGGAATATGGTCAGGGACTATCCTAGACTTAGGAAGGGTGCACCTCCACAGTGTCCACAGGTTCCACAAGTTTCATAGTCTATGGTTCTGCTCCAGTTGCCGATCCCTATACACAACCAGATAGGGGTGGAGTTCAGTCGGGTAGAGGTCTTCCTAGAAGGGGAGGCCAAACCCGATGCTATGCTTTTTTGGGTAGAATCGAGGTTGATGCATCAGATGCTGTCATTACAGGTATTGTTCCAGTATGTCATATAGATACATCAATTTAATTTTATCTAAGTTCAATGTATTCATACGTGTCACATTACTTTGCTTCATATTTGTATGTATCTCGTGATTCCTTGAGTACGCGTGTTTATGTGGATATGCATGTGGGAGATTCTATTGTGGTAGACCGTGTCTATCGATCATTTTTTGTCACTATTAGGGGTTATAAGACCAGGGCTAACCTTCACTACTCAATATGGTGGACTTTGACATGATATTCGGCATGGATTGGTTGTCTTCCTATCACGTTATTATGGATTGCCATGCCAAGAATTTGACATTGGCTATGCCGGGTTTGCCATAGTTGGAGTGGAGAGTTACATTGGATTATGTTCTTAGTATGGTTGTTTCTTTCCTCAAAGCACAAGTGATGGTTGAGAAGGGGTGCTTCTCATATCCAGCCTTTGTTAGGGACGTTAGTGCTAATACTCATACCGTTGAGTTAGTTCCAATAGTGAGAGATTTCCTAGATGTGTTTCCAGTAAACCTGTCAGGCATGCCACCCGATGGGGACATCGATTTTGGTATTGACTTGGTGTCGGGCACTCAACCCATCTCTATTCTACCATATCACATGGCACTAGTAGAGTTGAATGAATTAAAGGAACAACTTCAAGAGTTGCTTGATTTGAGTTTCATTCGATCGAGTGTCTCGCCTTGGGGTGTTCGAGTTCTATTTGTGAAGAAGAAGGACGGCTCTATGAGGATGTGTATTGATTACAAGGAGCTGAACAAAGTTACAGTTAAGAAAAAGTAGAAACTACTGCGCATTGATGATTTGTTTCATCCATTTGAGGGTGCTCGGGCATTTGCAAAGATTGACTTGAGGTCGGGATATCACCAGCTGAAGATATGGGATTCAGACATTTTGAAGACTGCTTTCAAAACTCGATATGGTCACTATGGGTTTTTGGTGATGTTATTTGGGCTGACTAATGCCCTAGCAGCTTACATGTACTTGATGAACAGTATATTCCAAAAATATCTTGATTTTTTTGTCATCGTGTTCATTGATGAGATGTTGGTCTATTCTCACAGTCATGAGGATCATGAGCAACACTTGAGGATCGTGCTCCAGAGTTTCAGGGAGAATAATCTATATGCTAAATTCTCCCAATGCGAGTTTTGACTTGATTAGTTGGAGTTCTCAGGTCACGTTTTGTCTAGTGTGGGGATCAAGGTGGATCCAAAGAAGATTGAGGCAGTTTAGAGTTGGACCAAACCGTCTTCAACTACAAAGATTCGGAGCTTTTTGGGTTTGGCAGGTTATTATCGTCGTTTCGTGGATGGTTTTTCATCCCTCGCAACTCCTTTAACTAGACTGACCGAAGAGGGTGCTCCTTTAAGCTGGTCCGATGAGTTTGTTGTGAACATTCAGAAGCTTTATACTGCATTGATTAAAGCCCCAATGTTGGTGTAGCTTACAGGTTCGGCATCTTACATCGTGTATTGGCCTTCACGCATTGTTGATGAAAGACGGTCAAGTGATTGCCTACCCGTTCAGGCAGCTGAAGGTTTATGACATGAATTACCATGTGCATGATTTAGAGTTGGCATCCATTGTTCACGCACTGAATATTTAGAGGCACTATCTATACGACGTTCTATGTGAGGTCTATACCGACCATCGGAGTCTCCAATAGTTGTTCAAGTAGAAAAACCTTAATTTGCGACAACAGAGATGGTTAGAGTGGCCGAAAGACTATGATATTACCATATTTTATCAAGTGGGAAGGCTAATATGCTGGCCGATGCATTGAGTAGGAAGGATAAGAGCATGGGCAGTTTGGCATATTTACGCGTATCAGAGAGGCCACTAGCCATGGATATTCAGGCTTTGGCCAATTAGTTTGCGAGATTGTATGTTTAGGAGCCTAGCCGAGTTTTTGCTTGTGCTGTGGCACAATCACCATTGTCAGAGCATGTCAAGGCTCGCCAGCTTGATGACCCTTACTTGATGGTGTTGAGGGACACGGTGCGGCCTGGTGGTTCTAAGGAGGTTAAGATTGGTAATAATGGTGTTATATGGCGTCAACGTTGGATTTTTGTTCCCAATTTTGATGGGTTGAGAGATTTGATCCTTGAGGAGGCTCACATCTCGCGCTATTCCATTCACCCAAGCGTCACTAAGATGTGTTGGGACTTGAAATAGCACTATTGGTGGTGGAGAATAAAGAAAGATATTGGTTCTTATGTCTCTTAGTGTTTGAATTGTCAAGAGGTGAAGTATGAGCATCACAAATTGGGAGGGTTGAATAAGCGATTAGAGATACCGGACTGCAAGTGGGAGCACATTACTATGGATTTTGGGGTAGGCTTGCCATAGACCATGATGAAATATGACACAGTATGGGTTATTGTGGCCAAACTGACCAAGTTTGCACACCGCTTTCTGGTCATGACTACCTACATTTCAGAGCAGATGGCTCGAATTTATATTCGGAAGATTGTTCATGTTCATGGTGTGACGACGTCTGTTATCTCCAATTGAGGAACACATTTCACACCGTACTTATGGAGAGCTGTGTAGTGTGAGTTAGGCATACAGATCAAGTTGAGCACGACATTTTATCCATAGAAGAACGGGCAGGCCAAGCGCACTATTCAAATCTTGGAGGACATGCTACGTGTATGTGTTATTGATTTCAGGGGTTCATGTGATCAGTCGTACCACTTGCAGCATTTGCCTACAATAACAGCTATCAGTAGAGCACCTAGATGGCTCCTTATGAGGCCATATATGGGAGGCAGTGGCATTCTCCGATTGGATGGTTTGAGCCAGAGAAGGCTAGGTTGTTAGGCACTAATTTCTTTTGAGATGCTTTGGAGAAGGTGAAGATGATTTAGGATTGGCTTCGCACGGCACGGTCCAGGCAAAAGAGTTATGCTGATCAGAGGGCTTGTGATGTAGCATTCATGGTTGGTGAGAAGGATTAACTTAGAGTTTCACCCATGAAGGGTGTGATGAGGTTCAAAAAGAAGGGCAAGTTGAGCCCTCGATGTATCAGCTCTTTTGAGATCATTGAGAGAGTAGGTGACTTGGCCTACAAACTTGAACTTCCACCCAACTTATCAGCAGTTCACTCGGTGTTACATGTCTCCATGCCACAGAAGTAATATGGTGATCCATCATATTTATTAGATTTTAGTTCAGTCTAATTGGACAAGGATTTGACTTATGTTGAGGTGTCGGTGGCTATCCTGGATAGAAAGAATATGGGGTTAAAGAACATTGCTTAAGTGAAAGTACAATGGAGATATCGACCGATCGAGGAGGTGACTTGGGAGACCGAGCATGACATGCAGAGTCATTATCCTCAGCTTTATGACACTTCAGGTATGTCTCTATACATGTTTGAAGACAAATGTTTGTTTTAAGTGGGGGAGAATGTATCGACCCAACCGGTCGTTTCATGTAATTGAGCCTTGTTTCCCCTTTTGAGTAGTTGTTGTATGGTTGGACTCATTATCGAATTTGTGTTTGGATTTTAAAAGTTTGGTCAGGTTCCGAGACACGAGGCGTGAGGTTGACGTTTTGAGTTGACTTTGTGTTTCATTTTGAAAGATTGCAACTTTATTGTTCGGAATAGCTTCCTATAGTCTGAATGTATGGTAGGAATTTGTTTTGGCTTGATTCAAGCCGTTCAGAGTTGGATAATCATGGGAAAGGCTAACTAGTGTGTTGAATTAGCATATTTTGAGGTAATTGTCTTGCCTAAATTTGTGTGGGGGAATTACCCCATAGGATTGGTGTTGTTTTATGTTAATTGTGTTATTGGAAGCTGTGTACGCAAGGTGACAAGTGAGTACACCTTCTAAATGTGGTAATTGACCGGTTTTAGCTATGTAGATTCCTTTCATGACTTTAATTGAGTTGCCATAATATGTTATATTCATCATCTTTAGTTTATCTTCACATTCTTTACTTGTCGTTGTTAATAATTGTCTTTACATGTTTAGGTGAAGATATTGTCCTCTCTATTACTTATTCATTATTTAACCAATGAGTCCCTTACTTGAAGTTGTTATTTCTTGGAATATCTTATTGTTGAATTTTGTATTGAGATTTAAATGCCATAATTCACATTGAGGTAAAGTTATAAATTGTTGAAATACCATTCTTGTGGAGTTATTCACTTTCGGTTTCCATTCTTCAGACTCTTGTGCATAATGTGGTTTAGCCATGTGCTATTTATTGTTGACTTCTTTGGCAATTTGTGATATTGGGCACTTGAGGTGTGATTTGTTATATATTGTGATATTGATACGCATGTGGTGGTATAAGGATTGGGGTCGAAACGCATGCGGTGAGATGTGTTGGGCTTGAAATAATTGTTGCTAGTAGGGCAACTACTTGAAGCCACGCAGTGTGATAAGGTGGTCTAAAACGCGGGAAACTATTTAAAAAAAATGATTTTCAAAACTAAATGCAAGGCTCCCGCGGTTGTATAAGGAATGATTGTGATTTGTTTTGTGATATGAGACTATGAGGCAGTACCTCGGTAGTGATGCTTGCTAATACCTTCCTATTATATTTTATTTTCCCTTTTTATAGATAATGTTGTATAGGGATGTTCGGTATACTCTTGTAGAGCTTGGGACTCGGTATCACCGGATTTTGGGAGTTTTGTTCTGTTGAGTTGCAGAGTTCTTTAATTTTAGTTATTGAGTTATTTGAAACTTTTTATCATTGTCTCAGTTAAATTCTGCATGAATGCTAGTCTTACCTACTCTTAGAGACTAGGTGCTATCACAACATCCTAAGGAGGGAAATTGGGTCAGTGACAAATTGGTATCATAGCCCTAGGTACATATGTTTAAGGAGTCACAAGAAGGTTTAAAAGAATCTCGTGGATCGTAACAGAGACTTTTGTACCTATCTTTGAGAGGATATGGAACTATTAGGAAACTTCACTTCTTTGATCCCTAATCGTGAGAATTTGTTGACTTCATATTTTTAAATCTATGTCTTTCTATTATCTCACAGATGGTGAGGACATGCACCGCTGGGTCCGATGATGAGATACATGCGCCCCCTGCTAGAGCCGTGAGAGACCGGTGCCTGGGAGAGGCCAAGGAGGGGCATGTAGTGCAGCTAGAGCAGGTGCCCGAGCTGCGATAGAGGAGCCACCGGTAGCTCCAATTGGGAGGTAGGCATTTGCTGCGCTTGTTTCTACCTCTGCACTTCAGGAGACTATCGCCCAGTTCTTAAGCATATTTTGAAATCTAGCTCAGGCGGGGTTGATTACACTTGCAATGGAATTATCTCATGCTGGGGTAAGAGCGCAGACTCCCGCGGCCCATACCCAAAGTAGTGATTCCATGATGAGCAGGTCCCAGAGGTTATACCAGTGCTGCCGGTTCTGCTAGTTCAACCCGAGGTTAGGGCAGCAGCATCTAAGAAGGAGCATCTCAGACTAGAGTAGTACAAGAAGTACCATCCTCCTACTTTCTGTGGCCTAGCTACAGAGGACGCACAAAGCTTTCTGGAGAATTGCCACTGTAATCTCCATACCATGGGTATAGTGGAGACAAGCGGGGTTACTTTCACTACTTTCCAGCTATCTGGACCAGCATAATAGTGGTGACGGGATTGGGATGAGGGTAGCCCAACCGAGGCAGCTTCACTCACATGGGATCGGCTTTTATAGATGTTATTGAGAGAGTTTGTTCCCCGTAACCTTTGGGATGCATAGCACGAGCAGTTTGAGCAGTTGCGCCAGGTTGCTATGATCGTATCAAAGTATGCTCTCAAGTTCAGTGAGTTGTCCAGATATGCACCTACCTTAGTTTACACAATTAGAGATCAAGATTGTCGATTTATCAATGGGATCAACTATTGTATTAGATTGAGCATGGCTCGAGATTTGGAGACTGATACTCCGTACCAGCTGGTGGTAGATATCACATGGTGATTGGAGGGTTTGCTGGGCCGGGAGACAGAGGGCAGGGAGGCCAAGAGGCCTCGAGATTCTAGTAGATATAGTGGTGTCAGTGCCCTAGTTGCAGCTCATCGTGGTAGAAGCTATGTGAGCCGTCAAGTTTATTCAGCATTTCTAGCTTCCAGTGGTATTCCGGCTACTCTCAGGTCTCAGGTTGCCCATTATGCACCGCCACTGTCTAGTTCAACTCCAGCACGAGGTGCTTTAAGCGGTTAGTCCAGCTGACCAGGCACGAGCCAGTTTCAGCAGTTACGTCCTCCGAGAGCTTGTCTTGAGTGTGGTGATACTTGTCATATGGTGAGGTACTGCCCTAGACTCAATATGGGTGCACCTCCACATTCTACTCAAGCTCCACTTATTCCACAAGGCCCCCATACTTCTTAGGCCGTGGTTACCGCACCAGTTGCCACTCCACCTGCTCAGCTAGCTAGGGGTGGAGGTCAGGTGGGTAGGGTCGTCCTTTAGGGGGATGTCAGGACAGACGTTATGCTTTCCCGAGTAGGACAGAGGTGGTTGCATCAGACTCAGTTATCAGAGGTATTGTTCATGCCTGTGGGAGATTCCATTGTTGTTGACTATATGTATCAGTCGTTTTTAGTTGTTCTGGGCATGTTTGAGACCAGAGTTGATCTATTATTGCTCAGTATGGTAGAATTTGATGTTATTGTAGGCATGGACTAGTTGTTGATTGTCATGCCAAGACCGTGACATTGGCTATTCCATGTTTGTTGTGGTTCGAGTGGAGGGATACTTTGGATTATGTGCCTAATAGAGTGGTGTTTTTCCTTAAGGCACAACGGATGGTGGGGAAGGGGTGTGATGCATATATAGCCTTTGAGAGAGATGTCAATGTTGACACTCCTACCGTTGAGTCAGTTCCGGTAGTGCGAGACTATCCAGATGTAGTTCCGGCAGATCTTTCGGGCATGCCTGTAAGGCCCCATAAAATTTCCCAAAGGAATTTAAGGTTTCTATCACGACACAAACCAATGGGCCGCGACTGGCACCCGGTGCCTTACTCGGCCGACTACCAACGTAATAGATACTCAAAGCATACGTAAATGAACCAGACAAGCTGCCATGAGATAACTAGAATAAAGCATGAGCGAATACTCGACATAGGATGACCCAACATAATATACGGACTTATACATATGACGCACGGGCCTATAAGGCCGACATGATCCTTTATATACTCAAAACATACGTCGACAAGGCCATACAAGTATCCATATACACGATATTTGTCTACAAGCCTCCAAGAATTGATAAATACCATAAAGGTCGGGACAGGGCCCTCCCATACCAATTAATACATGTCCAAATCATACTGACCAAATAAGCAACTCCGGAGCAAATAGAACGCACTAACACCTTTTGCTGAGCTGATAGACTACTTGGAGGACTCTCAACCTATCTATTAGAACCTGCAGCATGAAGCCCAGCATCCCCAGGTAAAAGGGACATCAGTACAAATAAAGTACCGAGTATGTAAGGCAGGAAAAGCCATATACAATAGACATGAAAGAAACACAGAGTAAAGGACTCAACCTGTAAGTCTGAATAGCTTTGTAAACCATAAAACACTTATAATGTCATACATATGTATATAAATGTCATACCATGCATAGGTATATGCGTACATAGCATCATCAAGCCTCTGAGGGCATCCCATCATATCATCTCGCCTATATTGGGCGAGATGATATGATNAGGCAGGAAAAGCCATATACAATAGACATGAAAGAAACACAGAGTAAAGGACTCAACCTGTAAGTCTGAATAGCTTTGTAAACCATAAAACACTTATAATGTCATACATATGTATATAAATGTCATACCATGCATAGGTATATGCGTACATAGCATCATCAAGCCTCTGAGGGCATCCCATCATATCATCTCGCCCAATATAGGCGAAATCATCAACGTATACCAACGGATCAGGTGGTGCTACGTATATAATGCCCTAACCTTTCCCCATATCCCATATACATATAATATACGCGTATATAACTCCATCTATCCATGGGTTAATATACAAGTATAAATGAATTAAATGCATACTAAGTAAGTTAATAAGATTTCAGGATTGTCATAAGATCAATATGCCTTCTAATAAAATTTATCAACTACGTATTTTTCTGAGACCCACGAACAAAAGATATAATAATAAGACACATGGGAATTCAAGAACATAGGCACCCCTAGTGCTTCTATGAATGGAGACATTTATGAAAGTTGTGCATTTTCTCATTTCATTTATATTATATGGATCATACCAAAAGAAAAGAAGGGATAGCCTTAACATACCAGAGCCGATTCTCTTGACAATCCCTCTAACACACGTCTATCGCGACAAAAAACGTAGCGCTGAGATCGAAGTAGGGGAAAATCCGTATGATATTCTTGAGAAGGGTTGTATCGTACTCCCTTAGAATCGCAATCTCACACTGCTATAGTATTATGCAGTTTCATACAAACCCTTGTTTGAGATTTCACCTGTTGCTTAGCAACTTAAGCATCTCACTTAAAAATGTAGGGAAAATCTCTTATAATTGCGAGTTCATAAGAACTTTTGGTAAGCTATAAACATTTCCCTTTAATGATATATGTAGGTGTCTTGATCATAGGTGTGGGTCCCACTTTATGGATTACTTTTGCCTAAAAATCCCCTAAATATGCCACTTAATTACCTAAACCAAGATTCACCATTTGGCATGATTAAGAATGTCACTTGGCAACGTTGGGAGGCCCTTTAGGCTTATCCACAATTTCCTAATTTGCTTGTTAATCTCCCACTGAACCAATAATTAACCAGTTACCCACATAATTAAGAATTATCTCAAATTACTTAAAATACTAATCACCTTTAACACACATTATATACCTTACTATCATGGTCATGGGGTATTATAGCTCGGACTGTATTTTATCTCAAAATGTCAAACTTCTACGGAACTCATTTTCTTCGATTTGCTTACCGTCTCACCTTCATGAATTTACTTATGACTTGTTTGAAATAGCATAATACTTATAACCACAAAATAATCTTGTCCTTGAATAGATGTCAATTATCTTATGACAAATCCAACATACAATACTACGGGGTGTAACATCGTCATAATACTGCAGAGTGTACCATCCACATAATACTGTGAGGTGTAATAGTTTCGTGATGCCTAAGTAGGCTTATGTGTTTGAGGATTGAACAATGCACGGGTTAGTAAAGGAAATATTTAGGTAGAAATTTGCATTTCTGCGGCCCACTATGCGACCGCAGAACATGTATACGGACCGCATATCAATTATGCGATCGCATAAGCAATCGCAGATCCTGTTCTGGATCTTCATTTTTGGGTTTTTATAACCCAACCCTACTTCGTTAAATAAACGCAATGGACCATTTTTGGGCTAAAATATGAGATTTTTAGAGTGAGAGAGTGCCCTAGAGTGAGAAAGTATTTCTCAATAATTATTCTTCAATTCTTTCTCAAATCTTGGAAGATTAAGAAGGAAAACCCAGAAGGTCTTCATCCTATAGGTAAGATTCTACACCCTAACCCTCAATCTCGAATTTTATCTAGCATTGGGTAATTAGTAAGATAATATTTGGGCATGGGAGTTGTTTATTTTACATGCATGTATTATCAAGAGGTGTAGGAAGATTGTTGAACTAAAAATGATAAAGAATGGGTTGTGGAATGATGGAATCCTCCATAAAAGGACCTTGAAACCTTAATGCACACCTAGTGTTTGATAAAATGCTCAAATGAGCTAGAACCATGATCATCTTCCTGATTTTGGTTCAACTTGTTATATTTATAAAATATATTGAAGTTTCTAAGAATTCCGGAACATTTTAGAGTTTAAGGAATCTCAAGTGAGGTATGTTCTTAGAATTGAATCCCACGATATTCATGTAATTTATGTAAGACCTGAGTGGTTCATTATAAATTGAGTGTTCCGAGTAAGTTTGTGCTGAAAGATATATATTCAATAAGTATCCCAACTGCTATTATCATGTCAAGTTATAATTTGAGAATGGGTTCAAGTATGGGTTGTGCATTAATAATGCTTTGACTACAATTCAAGTTCAAACGAAGGCTATTATGCAAAATTTTGTAACATATCTCTATGTGCCTTAGACTCTTAATTGCTCACATGTGTACTACGCACATTGATTTGAATTGTTGTTATTGATGATAATGAGGATGATGTTTGAAAGTGAAAAGGTGGTCATGAAATACTAAATACGGCCAATGTGCCATAAATGATTTTACAATTGTGGCCTCTAGTACCAATGAAATGAAATATGTGTAAGAAGTATGAAATGTGATGATTGATATAAAAAGGTTGATGTCTCTAATGAGACGGCCTAGCCGATCGGGTCATGATCGGACACCATGCTGCACGCATGATGGTGATTTTTCTTGAAATGTTATTTCAAATTATGATTATGGTTGATGTCTCTAATGAGACGGCCTAGCCGATCGGGTCATGATCGGACACCATGCTGCACGCATGATGGTGATTTTTCTTGAAATGTTATTTCAAATTATGATTATGGTTGATGTCTCTAATGAGACGGCCTAGCCGATCGGGTCATGATCGGACACCATGCTGCACGCATGATGGTGATTTTTCTTGAAATGTTATTTCAAATTATGATTATGGTTGATGTCTCTAATGAAACAGCCTAGCCGATCGGGTCGTGATCGGACTCCGTGGTAAAAGTACGGTAGTATTTGTATTGAGAGTGATTGTGGTTGATGTCTCTAATGAGGTGGCCTAGTCGATCGGGCGTGATCGGATTCCATGCTAAATGTACAGTAGTATTGGTATTGTGAACGATGGTATATCCATACTAAGGATCTTCAGCCTAAGAATATAGACAACTAGTCGTTTAAATCTAGTCTAAGTCCTATGGAGATACCTCAGGTATATTTCAAGGGATGCCTAACACCTTCCCCTTAGAAGAACAATAACCCTTACCCAAAGTCTCGCCGTTTAGCAGACTAATAAAGAAATGACCTTAGTAATTAAATAGGTACCCTAGTATGCCTTGAAATTGGTGGCGACTCAATTTTATCATCAAGTGAGAAACTATAAGTTGAATCTTGTTTTGACTCGTGAAATATAGGGTGCAACAATGAAGGATATGATAATGCAAATAACAGTAATTAAGTCAAACGGTTTCATATTCAGCTCGATCACAAATACGGGAAACGTAGACATGCTTTACAAGTATAACAACTTAAGTCCAAATCTTTCACGGAATCACAGAAATATGAGTTTATCAAGAACTGTGATTCTCCCACACATTCAACTACAGATATGCCTTTTCTTTTACAAGTTAGCATGAGGTAAATACATCTCTATGCCTACATGTCAATATACATTCCAAGTCATCAAATGTCCTATTACTGTCTATCATGATAAAAATGCATCTCTATGCCTATATGTCAAATATACATGTCAAGTAATAATTTCACAGAGATATCATAAAATACACACATTATTATGACACTCCAGATTCCTAGCTCAAATACCCCCACTTAATAACATACAATCACTGTCATGACCCAAATCCCACTTTGGACCGTGATAACGCCCATCATTGCCGTTAGGCAAGCCAATAGTGAACCTGTAACGACCCGACCGATCATTTTGTCTATTTGAGCCCCGTTTCCCCTTTTGATGCTTCTCACATGTATATTTGTTAATTTATAACTTGCAGGGATGGTTGGTTTTCTTTTGGGAAAGTTTTGGGTTGATTTATGGAAACCACCCCAGAGTGATGTTTTGATGGTTCCAATAGGTTCGTATATTTATTTTGTACTTAGGCGTGTGCCCTAAATTGAATTCGAAGGTTCTTAGCCTAGTTTGGCATGTTTTGCTGAATATTGGCAATTTTAAGTTTATTTTAGGTTGACTTTATATTAATCGGGTTTGGATTTTCTTTTTGGGACTTGAAATAGGTTAGTTTTATCATTTGGAACTTGTCTGCAAAATTCGGTGTCACTGATTTGATAGGAATCGGATGCTTGGTTGTGATTCTAGTGATTCCTGCGTTCATGGTGCAATTTCATGCATTTTGATGTCCGATTTGTGGTTTTGGATAATATAGCGGTGGTTTGATGGCGCGAGCGAGTTTGTACAATGTTTTTAGACTTGTATGAATATTTGGTGTAGGGCCCTGAGGGCTCAGCTGAGTTTCGGATTCAGATTGGATTGAGCTGGTTACAAGTTGCTAGTGTTGCAATTGTCGCAATTGTGAAGAGGGCAGGAGAGGTCCATATATTGTAGATGCGACACCCTTTTCGCATTTTTTAAGACAATATAGAGTTGGGATTGGTCGTATTTGTGACCATTGTGTCACTTTTGTGAAATAGGCTACCATCGCAATTGCGAAGCCTTGGTCGCAATTGTGACATCTGAGTGGGCTATCAGGGTTTGCTTTTTCGATCCCTATTACACATATGAGTGCCTTCTGTAGCTGAAGAAATCGGGACTTAAGCTTCATTTATCATATATTAGAATCCATTACTTAGTAAGAGGCGATTTTAAGAGGGATTTTCATTTATAAAAATTCGGTAAGTGATCTTAATCTATTTAATGTAATGACGCGACCGGCCATTTTGAGTGTACGATCCCCGATCCACTATTTATTGTCCTCTCTGCTTCAATTTATTCTTACATGACTTGCTGGGGTGTACGAAGTCGGGTTCGACAGAGTTTCAGAGTGAAATGGGACACCTAGTCTCTAAGTGTGAAGTTTGAGTTGTAAGAGGTTACCGTAGTTTGACTTGTGTGAAAACGACTCTGGAATGGAGTTTTGTCTTATCTAATAGCTCTGTATTGTGATTTTGGTCTTAGGAGCGCGTCCGGATATTGATTTGGAGGTCCGTAAGGCATTTCGGCATTAGTTGGCAAATGTTTGAAATTTGAGGATTTCTGGAAAGTTTATCTTGGAGTTGACTTTTTGATATCGGGGTCGTATTCCAATTCCAGAAGTTGGAGTAGATTCGTAATGTAAAATTTGACTAGTGTGCAAAATTTGGGATCAATCGGACATGATTTGATAGGTTTCGGCGTCGTCTGTAGAAGTTGGAATTTCTTAGCATCAATAGGCTTGAATTGAGGTGTGATTCATGTTTGAGATGTTGTTTGGTGTATTCGAA